>JBCEWB010050453.1:0-14184 GCA_039654565.1 Peronia peronii | reverse complement strand
ACATAGATCAATGCAAGACAGGAGAAGATCAGCCAATCTATTTCATGAAAGTAAACGTAACTTCACAGGAGTTGATCAGTTTTGGGCGACAGCGATGTCTGCCTCGCTGATGTGATAATACTATAGTAGTGTACATGAACAAAAACTGTAAATATTTCTAAACTTGCTAATCATTTGATACAGATACATACTTTGTGAAAGTAGACTCCACTTGCACTTCATGATATTATATATAAATAGATCTCTATAAATAATGTATTATATGTGTGTGTGTGTGCGTGCGTGCATGCGTGTGTGTGTGTGTGTGTATACACAAACAAATGTATATATAGGCCTATACACATACATGACTAGGCTAATTTTAATTATTTTTTTTAAAACAAAAATTAAGGATTAACTCGGGCAATAAGACAAAATACCCAAGGGTTTATTTTTCCCAGATATTTCTCTCTAGATCTAGTCTAGATGTAATATTAGAATCCAAGGCCCTTGCAACCTACAGTAATCAGTTTTACTCCTGAGGTTATTCAAAAAGGGAAAATTCTTGTGTTTTCATCAACAACAAGCAGATGGATAATCTCCACTAACGCCGCTATACACTGCCGTGCCACGATTAACACACATCGGACTTTTACCTTTGTAAAATCGACCGTGTTGACTTCAGATTGTATAGGTGACCTAAATACACCCCTAAAACAAATATTTTTTCAAAACTCCATGATAGATTGACACATATTCGAGCAGGAGACAGATTTTGTTGACTGAAAACAATACAGCCGGGCAGCAATTAACATTTTTCGACTGTGCCTATAGCGCGTGTGGCTCGATGTTCGGGCTCAATGTGTTCCTGACACACATGCTTTTTTTAATCAGTTACAAGAAATATGCAAATGATATGAAAAGAGATCTAATTTTTATCAAAAGGGTTAATTTTAGCTTAAAAACAAACACTTGCCTTCAGCTTACATGAAGTTGATCCCAGGAAAAACAATGTTTTTTCAACAGGCTTGATGTGTGATTTTGTCTGGGCACACATCGGTTGTGTGGTTCGACCAAAGCTATAAACTGTTTTTTTTTTCCTTTTTTTTTCACTTGAGCATGTGATATTATTCTTTTTATTGCAATTCAGAAGGTCATAAGTCATTATATCATTTTTTATGGTATTTGGTGCAGTATGAATATCAGACGATTTTTCTGGTTACGGATATCTAAAAATGGATCTTTCTGAAAGAGGTCAGTTTTCGTCAGTAAACACCAAAGAAGCCTCCAAGGTCTAGAAAATTCATTTCCAAGACCTCTACCTCAGAAAACAAACACCTTTGGAAGCTTAAGTGGCTCTGTATTAGATTTTTTACTGATTTTTGTTTCATCAGTTTTACAGAGTAAATGGCGTAACCCGGAATTAGTAACATCAACTTCATAAAAAAGAAAATTTTTGTAAGAAAAAGACAAGAAATAAAAATTCTTGTTTTCTAGGTTCTTTAATAACACAATTAAACGGAAAAAGTAAGATAACAACATACAAATAGACACTGTGAGAAGATATTGGCTTTGAATATTTGTTTTGTCATGACACACTGTTCTGTGGAATCCGCCCATGTGCAAATCACTGCTCTCATCCATTTACTTGTGCAATAAAAGGCTTGATAGTGATACAGTTTTTTGTTCCTTGCCCTTCCATGATAGCAAATCATTCATATTTTTGATTCTGGAATAGGAGCTATGCATATGGTCGTCTGTATTCAAGTTTTGCTGATGATAACAGTATTTTTTTGTATGCATCCTTAAAGCCAGAAAAACAAATTTGGACCAAATGGTTTCTCATTCTGTCTGTACACACTTCCTCCAGAACTGCTTAACAGCATCATAGATAGCAAACTCAAATTTTATTACTTAATAGCTCTCAGTACCCGAGAAGAAAACCAGCCACTCAAAATGGGATGGGGAAAGGGAGTACAGTGCACCATCGCTATTGGTCAGCACAGAGCTTCAGCACTTGAGAGTAGGGATGGTGAGCTATTCACACCTGGCTAGTTGGCCTCCCAACTAATTGTTTCATTTGTATACATTTGTTTCCATTCCTTCTCTCCCTCAAGTTACCAACCATGAGTCAGTGTGATTTGTTGCTCTTCCGCATATTGCATGGCTTGAAGAGGATGCAGAAATTTTTGCTGTTCTTCCCACCAACCCATTCTCTCAAATGCAAAAATTACTGATGATAATCAAAGCATGGCAAGTTTGTGTCAGAGATTGCAGCAAGAATCAGAAAGGAGGGAGGAGAACTGAGTAGAGACAAGAGAGAAAATACAATAGCAGTCACGCACAAAGGGAGAAATTGAAAATGGGCAGGGAATGAAATCTCGCGCATGCAAGTCGAGCTTGGGTTAAGTCTAATTTCTGGTGAGTCGATCCTTTTTCATGGAATGGGCTCCAGCTCTTCTTTACTTCACTTAGAAAAAAAAGGAGTGAATCAACATCAACTTATCCATCGTCACTATTGGGTCAATATTTTTCTCCTGTCCCTATCATTATGAGAAAAGAAAAGGCAACACTTGAGTCAGTGTAACTAATCTCGGCTTGTGGGAGCACTTCTTTCACATTTAAGCCTTTTCCATCTTGCAATAGCGTAACTGTAGTTTAGCTGTAGGTTAACACCCTTATATAACAACAGAATATCCCTCCCTCAGGCCACATAATCAAAGGCACACATTATTTCCTCCCTTTCACACCCATGATCTCTTCTGTCTAGATGTGTCAAACTCATATCACATATTCCTCACTGCTGTTGCAGTGTAACACAAATTTGCGCAAGACAAAAGGATAGGAAGTGTAGTGTCAACAGTCATTTTTGATGTAGGGAATTTCCTGGCTGTAACACCGTTTACATGTAGACATGAGAAGACTTAATGAATTGGCCTTTGTTCCTCTCATCGCGGTGAATTTACTAACGGATGATAAAATACTGTATAGAAAAAAGGAATTTTGATCTCTCCATCTCCCCCGCTTCTTCATGAAGACTCGATTTGGTTGATTGGATTTAATCACAATGTTCATTATGTTAGTGCTGTTAAATACAATCATTGAAGAGAGATAATGCACCCTCCCAGCCCACCCGCAGAAAGATTGCACAAAACATTTTTCACCTTAAGGGGGTAAGCGGGTGAAAATTTCAGATTTGTTATTTCACCAGACTAAAAAGAGAAACTTTGACATGTTGTGTATGACTGGGAAAGATGTTTTTCACTTTCAAATTTAAAAAAAAAATGATGGTTTCCATGGAAATGGCGGCCATCTTGAAAATAAACACTAATCGTAGTCTTAAAATTTCAAAAACTACTTTATCTGCAGGGTTATTTATGGTGTCAAAACTTAGTTTAGCGTCATATTGGAGCAATAAGGTGATTAGTTTTGTCCTTTTACACTTACCTCTATTTATATAAATTTTTCAAAAACTGCACTCAATGCTAACCAATAAAATACAGGTTGTACAACCAAAAAAAATTCAAAATTTTTTACTACTGAGTACAGCCATACCAAATAGCCTATTGCTCAGACTAATAATCAGAAAATGTGTGTGCCAAATTTGAGCCTTATAATAGAGTGTATACTTTTTGAGATTTTAAGATTTAAAAAAAAAATTAAAATTTTAAAATCTCAAAAAGTATACATTCTATAGGGCTCAATTTTGGCACACACATTCTCTGATTATTAGTCTGGGCAATAGGCTGTTTGGTATGGTTGTATTCAGTAGTAAAAAATTTGACAATTTTTTTTTTTTTTTTGTTTTACAACCTGTATTTTATTGGTTAGCACTGAGTGCAGTTTTTGAAAAATTTATATAAAGGTAAGTATAAAAGGACAAAACTAACCACCTTATTGCCCCAATGTGACGCTAAACTAAGTTTTGACACCATAAATAACCCTGTAGATAAAGTAGTTCTTGAAATTTTAAGACTCTAAGATCAGTGTTTTTTTCAAGATGGCCGTTGGAAATGGCAACCATCATTTTTTTTTTTAATTTGAAAGTGAAAAACATCTTTCCCAGTCATACACAACAAGGTATCAAAATTTCTCTTCTTAGTCTGGTGAATTAACAATCTGAAATTTTCACCCGCTTACCCCCTTAAAATAAGCCTAGTATTTATGGAATGTGGTACAATATGAAGAGGTGAAGGGATGTGTGGTATTTGTATTGTGTTGAATGCTTGGGAGGCAATGGGCAATGGTCATGTTACATGACTGTGAAATTTATATGACCGATTGATGACGGTGGGCGTTGATATCTGTTATAATTCAACCATAGCCGAGGTACATCTCACTGAAAATGAAAGCAAGGGGTCATGTTTCACGTAAACTTAAATTGACGTTGGGTTAAAGAATGGGTAAAGAGAAGTAGCTTGTATAATGCCCAACATAGGTCATCTTAGATTTTGGTGCCTATTTTAAATTTTATAGTCTTTAGCCTATGGATCATTTGAATTACAGATGAGCCAATCTTTTTTTTTTTAAATCCCCCACCAATATCATCTCATCTGTAGTCAATTGCAATCTGTTCTCTACCCTCCCCACCTCCTTCAATCATTTGCCATCTCCTTGCCTAAACATTAGCCTCCCTGTAGTCATAGTGGAAACAAGTCCAGCTAGCAAGAAACGCCTTATAATGATGCTGTTGGGAATTAGGCCTACATTATGAATATGCGTTGACCACTGATTTCAAGTAAGACACAAAAGCGTGATAGAATTCATGATACAATTCTTTTTACTCTTGCGATCTCATGGAGACTCCAGATAGCCTATAATCATACAGGTAGACAAAACTGAAAGATAGACATTCTGAAGTGTTGCAAGTGTTTTGTGATGATTCTTGTACTTTCAACTACTGTAAGGTATGAAATATTTAAGGGACAAACAAAAATAGATCCTGATGGAAAAATGATATACTTTTTTTTATTTGATGACTTGCAAATTAGGAATGTTTAACAAACTAGTAGAGAATCCACAGCCTTCGTGGGAGAACTTTTAAATATATAGGTTACATTGCCCTGCAACAAGTGTACGACAAGTATGTGCACCATTTTGTTGGCATATTTTGAGTGATTATACTGCATGTCACTCAAAGAAAATGTGTTTGTTGTTTTGGAATACTGTGTGCGGAAGGGGAAGAACAATAAGATAATGCATCATTATATTGAACATACAATTTCGATCAAATACTTCGCGAATTTACTATTCAGTTATTATTGCCATTTAGAATAACATAAAATATAATAAGCTTTTTCAAGCTTATGTAAATAGAAACATATATCGTTATGCAACAGTTTTGTAAGCCAAATTTCAGATGGATAAATTCATCAGTTTTCAAGTCCATATGCCTAATTTATGGATTTGTAGTAGATTTATAGTATAGATATTGCTATATGTTGACTGTTTGATATTGTCTTTTACTGCACAGCCTAAGGATAAAGAGGAGAAAAGTCCCCAATTCAGCCCTACCCATTCAGACTCACCTCGGGATGATCCTATCAAAGAAGAATTGTATGCAAAAGAGAAAGAACTCCAACAACTGCGCCTTGAACTGGAGTTGGCAGAGACTAAAGCCAAACTGGCCCATGAGAAACAACAGGTATTGAGCCATATAGAAAGCATGAACTTATTCTTTTCAAATCTGTTCAAGAGCACAACGCAAGAAGCTTTGATAAATCAGTTAGAGTTTTGAAATTATGGCAGAAACAATTTTATGTTCACAAGAATGTAGGAATACAGATATTAAAGCAAAGCTCTGGCAATAAGGATTTATTTTAGGTTCTATAACACTGCTTTTATACATGTATTCGGATAAAGGCAACCAAGGTTTTTGGAAGCCTTAGAATCATGCTCTGTCACGTTTAGCACGCTGGGAAGGGACTAGGTGGATCACCATAGGGTTTACCCAGACATCTAGGCTAAATAGACTCTCATTTGGTCTCCATCAACTGTTTGATTATGAGTAGGGGTTAGATATTTCTAGGTTTTATGTCATGACAGTTGTGCCAACCAGAACATAGTTGCGTATTTTTTTTTAGTACAAAATCAGCAACAATATGAGACAAGATTGATAAATATGCATCATACTTGAAACCGACAAACTCCCAACAAAACAAATATTAACTTTTATTTCTGTAAGTCTGGAATACCCGCTTCCAGTTCTTATTGATTCGAAACTTTTATTAATGGTGGACTACAGAAGCACACTCTTGGACACTATAATATGGTTACTTGTAATTCCATTCAATTATCTTTCATATTTTTAACTGCATACCAAAAAGTTTTCGGGATTTATGGTCAGGTTGTAATGTCTATGCAGTCACAATGCCAAAGAACAGATATTGCTCACTCAAAGATCTAATTGGATTACACAAAACACTTCATGGTTCACCAGTAGTAGAACACAAGATTTCAGGAAAAACCCAATATGGAGGTACATCAGGTGTTTTCATAGGTCATTAAATCATTACCACTGCTCACTGCTACTATTATTTGGAGGGCATCTAGGTTCAATAGGCTCACAGCGAAGAGTTTTAGTCATAAATTTCCTACCCACATAACAAGGTCAAACCAAGAAGTGAGGCAAACTTATGGCTGAGGCAAGACCAAGGACATGGGTCAGTGGCATTTCCCAGGATATTGATGAATTATGTTGTGACATTAAACTTTAGAAAAAAAATCCTAACAATATTCATGTATTCAACGCTGACGCATTTGCTTTTATTATTGAAAGAAAGATTAGTTATGAGGCTGAAGCAGTCATAGGCTCTTATGACTACTGATATACATCTAAGGCAAACTGCTTCTATTTGCGGAACTGGTTGCGACAGAACTGCCAGAAGCATTCAGAATACATCATAAATGTGATGATTTATCAATGGCATATCTTAATCTAATTGACTCAGTGTGCAGGATTTTGTTTTGTTTTGGCAACAAAGATTGAGGAATGCAAAGTACAAACTTCAAAAGTGAAGTTTATTTTAAACAAAAAAAATTATAATTCTTCACAGCTTGAATTACGGACCATACAGAAATCAAATAAGAAAGTGATTGATCGTGAACCAGTAATAAAACTACCTCCAGCAAGCAGCAGCTCAACATCTGTGACTGTCCAGCCAGTGAATAGAGATCCTCGCCTAAATCGTGATCCACGGCTTAACAGAGATCCCAGGCTGAAAAAACAATTAGAAAGGCAAGAGCAGGAGAGGTTAGAAATGGAAAAGCAGAAGGCAGAAAGTGCAGCAAGAATTCCTGAGGAAAAAAAACCTGTCACAGATGCTAGCAAGGTGGGTAACATTCCAGTGAGTATGCAGACTGGCCCAGCTGAACCTCCTATCACTACAGCTTCCTCACAACGTATGGATTTAGCTACGTTGTTAACATCCTTTACAAATGCTGCGGCAAAAGTTGCAGCAGAGCAAATGCATAAAAAGACCCCATTTCCTCAATCAGCTACCTCAAACATATCTCGCCAAAGTCCTCGTGTGGAATCTGAAGGTCATCCACAAAAAAATACAGTGGACATTCATTCAGGTGCACCAAATTCAGTTAGATTAGGAGCAGTGGACCACAGTACACCAAAATCTGTCAAACCAGATAGAAATGCTGTTGGAAATGAGAAGGGGAAGGATGTGACAAAAAGTTCCCCAGTCAAGTCTAAAGATAAGAAGCCAATGGAGAGAGACCCCAGAAAACATGTGAAAAGTCCACATAGGAAAGATATCAGTCATGACAGCAAAGAAAATGAAAGGAGAGAGAGCAAAGAAATTGAGAGAAAAGATAGCAAAGAGACAGAGAGAAGAAGCAGTAAAGAGAAAGACAGGAGGGATAGCAAAGAGAAAGGAGATGGCAAAGAGAAAGATAGAGAAAGCAAAGAGAAAGATAGAAGAGATAGCAAAGAGAAAGATAGAAGAGATAGCAAAGAGACAGATAGAAGAGATAGCAAAGAGAAGGAAAGAAGAGACAGTAAAGACAGAGACCGGAGAGAGAGCAAAGACAAAGATAGGAGGGATACGAAAGATTCTGATCGATCCAGGGATAGGAGAGACAGCCGTGAAAAGAGATCTGAAGCAGATAGTCGACACAGTCCGAGAAGAGCCTATGGACGACGCTCCCCTCCTGATCTGCGACGAGGAAATTATCGTGATCCCCGGCAGACAAGGCCACGAGGGCGAGAAAGGGAAAGGCTTGCTGAACCTGTCATTCATACAATGGATGGGAAAACTGATCAGTTTGGTCGCATGTTGAGGCAAGGCAAATCAGGTTCAAATAGCCGTGACAGGTCCCCGATAGACAGAGAAAAAGGATATAGTGAAGCCAGTTCAGCAGGAGAAGACAGCCAGGATATAGATCTCAAACAAATGAAATGGTCTAAACCCCCCATGAAAGAGGAAATTCAGGATGAAGCCTTACTAACAGATGCTATGCCTCAAGCAGAGTATCCTAAGGACAATATTCCAGAAAACAAAGGTGATATGGATGGTGAAGCAAAGATGTCCTCTGAAGATCAGTTGTTGTCAGAAGAGAAACCCAGCATCCATAAGCCTGAAAGTGCCACTAAATTAAGTAATGAAGAGCATGCACTTATCACGAAAAAGGATGTTCTGAGTGAAGAAATGAAACCAAACATTCAGCCTGCAATTAAATATGAAAAAGATGTCCTAGATGTGACTGACACACCTATACACTCGCTTCTGGACTCCACTGAAGATATCGACATGCGTGTACAGAAACCAGTTCCAAAAACTGAGGTTGAGGAGCACTTGGAAGATATGGCTCTTGAGCAAGAGGTGAAAAGTGAGAAACAGGTCGCGGTATCGGAAGCAGGGGATTCAGTGGTAAAATCTTTGAAACGTCCCAGTGCTGAACCAGAGGAAGGCAAGCTTGAAGCACGCTTGCCCTACAAAATTCCAAAGTTGTCAAGAAAAACAGACTCCAAAGATGAAGAAAATCAAGAAGATATCAGGTGAGTTCGTGAACTTTGTCTTATTTTTTTTTTTAAACGCATATTGTCCTCACTTTCATAAAGTAGACTGATCCGTATATGTGTACAGAATTTTTCCCTCTTTTTTTCACCTCTAATAAGTCTCCTTAGTGCAGCTTGGTAACTGAAGAATGCCTTATTTGCCATCAGTCTCCATATTCTCCATGTACAACAACAAATTATAATTTGTTAATTATAAATTTAAATTATACTGTGTTTGAAGATTATAATTACTTATGTTTTATCAGATTTATTTTGGGATAATACTAATTATATGCTGCACAAAAGAGGCTTTATGATATATGGTACTTGCAGATTTGTCATGCATATTATGTAATATAGGTACATAATACTTTACTCCAGCAAACTTTTTGGGGAGGAAGATGTGGACTATCGTCGTCAGATGGTACCTAAGCCAGTTCTGGCCCCACCACCCATGCCTGGTCAAAGCCTACTGCCAACGCCTCCTAGTGCCAATCTCAAAAGCCCAGCCCAGCGTCGATGGAGTCAGTTCAAGGAAAGCCATCCTGATGAGTTTGCTCAAGACATGGAGCGCAAACGGCTGCGGGATGCCCAGATGCAGTCAATGACAGATCCACATGATGTTGATATGAGACCACTGTCTGCCAGGCAAAGATCACTGCCCTTACCTCCTGTTGATCCAAATGTTGCAATACCACAGGTAAGGATTCCTGTCATATCTAGTATTTAATGAGTGCTCATCATGTAAAGTTTTGGGGAGAAGCAAAATGGTTTTCAATAGAGATTTTAAAATTCAAAGACTGCAGCCCTAGTATGCCATAAAACATCCAAAATAGAATAGTCATATTTCATTTATGGTATGGCTGGCATTTGGAAAGCCAATGATGAGGGTGTGTTAGAAGAGAGTGTGATACTCGTTTGTTAAACATTTTCACATTCATGTCCAGGTTGAATCAAAGATATGTTTTGTTCTCAGTCATGACTCTGAAATTTTGTTTTTGTGTATTTTTGATTTGACAAATAATATTTCAGAACCAATTTATGCCGCAGACTCGACATTTGTTCTGACCCAGAAAGTTAAGTTAGTTAAATCACTAGTGTTTTATTTGTTTGATGAACTTTTCTTGTGTGTTTTGTCACAAAATATTGTGTTCATGATGAAAAGCATTTAGATATTCTATGAGAAGTCAGCTTCATGTAATCATTGTTTGACAAGGAAAGTGTAACAGTATTTGTGGTCTTTACTTTTCTGAGGTTCATATTGCCCTTTCTCTTATCCAGGATCTAGCTGCTGACAATCAAGAGCAAATTCTTCAACGAGCAGAACAGGAACTAAGAGAAGGACGTATTTCTCATGGGGAACACCAGGAAATTGTAAGGCAGCTGGGACAGGTTTATGACATTCAGAAAAAGAGGCATATCCAAGAAGATCGCCCGACCAGATCTCTGGATTTGCGAGATCCACGCCTACGTGGCATAAGGGAGACAAGAGCTACTTACCCTGATGATGCTGATAGTCAGGATCCCTACAGAGAGAGCAGTGAAGTTAGGAAGAAGGGGCCATCAAGACCTCTCTTGCCAGAGCCACCGATTCCACGAGAAATTCCACCAGATATGCCCTCTATTGGTTCACCAAGATACCGAGATCGCCGCGATAGTTATCATGGGGCATATGATGAAAACTCGAATGATGACTTCGATGCCAGAATTCCACTGAGGGCAGGTCCACGACATGACAGACGCATGGAATATGAAAGGCGCAGAGGAGTTTTGCCAGAATTTGATGGTAGATCACCAAGAGACTTTGATGCTGAAAATAGCCGATCTCCCAGAGATTATGATGAAAGACTGCCTTCTCGATACAGAGATTTTGACAGCAGATCAACCAGGGAGCAGGATGCCTTTAGTGAGAGATCCCCACATGATTTTGATGCTCGACGTCCATTGAATGAAGATGATGGACGTCACTTTGATTTCAGGAAAGATAATCATCATGGTTCATTCGATGAATTTAGTGATGGTCCTCCTCCAGTTCGAGGTCCTGCAATGCGAGGGGATCTCCCACCTCATGAAGGACATGGGCCACCAGTCAGAGATCTCAGGCGTGATGAAGTGCACAAAGGCAGACACAATACACCCCCACATGAAATGCCTTTTAGAGGAGATCCTGCAGGACCTCGATTATTTGGTCCAGCAAGACCACAGGGACGGGAGCAATTTGACAATCAGAAGATCCGACATGGCCCTCCTCAAGATACTAGAGGTCCGCCTCCTGTGTTTCCAGGTCCTTCAATGAGACAAGATCCAAGAATGAGTGGACCATCAGGACCCAGACCAACAGGACCTATGCATGGGCCTACAGGTCTGATAAATCAGAATGTTGGCCCTCAAACAGGCAATAGGATCTCTGATCCTATGGATGATCCCAGGTGGTCTGCCATGAGAGGACTGTTGGACAGTGAGGGTACAGAGGAGCTTGTCATCGATGGTAAGCCATTTGAGTTAAGGATGGGCACATCTCGAAGACTTCGCATATACGGAAAAATAATGAATGTGGCTGTTGATTTGAATGAAAGAGGGATTAGAATAGATGGTCAGCTGGTGTACAAACTGGGTGAGCCTATAAAAGAAGTGCCTGCAATTGGGAGAACTGTCAGACTGTACTACCATGGCCTACCAAAACCAATCTGGTTGGATGGACAACAACATGAAATGCGAATGGATGCCCCACCCAGAAATGTGATGGTTGATGGAGTTAGGAGAGGTTTCCAAATTGATGGAAGAGACATGATGATCTTGGTGGATCGCCTTGAAAAGGGTCCTTATGGAGGATCTCCTAGGAAAATTCTTATTGCTGGTGTTGATCATAACATAGCCTTTCAAGCTCCACCTAGGCGTATTCTTATCGACAATAAATCTTGCGAGCTTAAACTTGACAGCAAGATACCTTATGTCATCATTGATGGCAAGCCATACGGTATACGATTTGATGGAGAGCCCAAAACAGTCTTCATAAATGATCAGCCCTTCACCATTCCAGTAGACAGAGCAGAGAAAATCCGCATTGGATCTAGACCAACTTACATTGCCTTTGGCGGTCCTGCTCATGAGATAATCATTGATGGTAAATGGTTTGAAGTGAAATTTGATAATGTGCCTAAAGATATCCATTTGGGTAACAGGCACTTTTCAGTAAGAATTCCTGGCCCTTTGCCGCGAGTGAAAATATTAGATGAATTGCCGTCAAACTTTGATGAGTCTCGCCTCATGTCATCCAATCAAGCCATGACTGCACCTTCAGGCCAGCCATCCCGTATGCCTTTACCTCCCACTACTGAACCAAATATACCCACAGGTGGGCCAGGATCTTTCCCCATTCGCCCTGATGGTCCCTCCACACAAGACACAATAAGACCTCCAACTGCTGGTTCCCAAGGCCCTGTACAAACAGCCACTGGTGGAATTCGTCCATCCATAACTCCAGGCATGGACAGCATAAGGACCAATATGCCACCCACATGTGAGGGAGTGATGCGACCACTAGGACCACTGACTTCAGAAGGTCCCAGGTTTGGTATACCCAATGTCCCAGTACCTCCCCAGTCCACTCAGCCTATCATCTCAGGCCCACCATCACTGCTTATCCAGTCCAATCCATTACGTCCAAACAATCCCATGATGGGATTGCGCCCTAATATGCTTGGGTTCCCTCCTGGCATGAACCCACCCATGAATCCTATGATGATGCCGCAAGGCCAGCCTGTCAATTTGCTTGCCCAAGGACTTCTCAGCCGTAAGTATAGTGTTCATTACAGGAAAGGCTTGAACGCAAAGTGAACTAGTGAAAGTCTGAATTTTTGCTCAGAACAATGTTGTACTAAACACGTGCAGCACTAATGATCTGTGTTACTGTAGAACATATTGTATTTTTCAAAGTATTTTTTAAATCAGGTCATATGACAGATATAGAAGAAACATCTCATGTACGTATCTTCAAACTTTTAAATTGGCTCTTATCATGTTTTGTGGTCAAGTCCGTCATGTAATAATAATGAGAGAGCGGGTAAACTAGCCATCTGGCCAGACTATAATGTGAGTTCTTGGTCTTAGAGCACTCTGTAGATAGGAAAGAAGAAAGTACAGTGGAACCCCGATAACACGCTCACCCTTGGGACCAAACTAAAAAAGGATCGCGTTATCAGGGTGAGCGTGTTATCAGATCAGCCATTTTTCTTGTCCATACTGATGCTCATTTTTGGAAACATGAAAAAAAAAGCTTAGGAATAATACATTTGAAATAAAACAGAACATATATTTATTGTTCGTGTTCTTATTACAGTCAAACTGTTTCCGCAAAAAAGTCTGAAAATTTTGTCCTCCTTCCCCCTCTCCCCGATATGTGGTCTTGGCAGCCTGGCACTGTCTGGTTAAAGATATTTCTACAAAATCAAGGCTTCTCATGCTAGAAGTTTGCATTGTTTTGAGAAAAGTTCACAAGTTTTCACAAGATCCTGGGATGAGACTTTAAAATTATACAATTAGTGGAAATTCAAAGAACTGTAAAATCCTGCAGGCAGTGTCGTCATCGTAATCATCAAGCGTGGACTATCTAATTAGACTAGATCTAGATTCGTGTTGTCGCTCAAGAGATGGGGACACAGATGAAACAAAGTAGCCTTTCATTATCCTCTGCCTACCGAGATACGCGAAGTGGTAGATAGAACCCTATACTCCAATTCGACCTGGGGATTCCCCAATATGTACATAATGTAAATATAATAAACATTGTCCAAATAAATATTGTTAATTGAATGTCGTGAAATAAGCATACCAGGGAAATATAAAATAAAGACCGAAGGACTCATCCCTGTGTAGATAGAGTAGGGAAAAGTAGAGTAGGAGATAGGGACGATAGGGACCTATACATACCAAACAAAAATAGTAAGGGGCCCACAAGTGACGAAAACAATGCAGCGACACCCTCAGACCCTCGTGGGAGGACCTTTTAACATGGCCCACGAAACATAGGATAGGAATAGCAGCAGGAATAAAAACATGGACCAGCAAATAAAAAATAGTAATAGGGGCCATATTGAAGTAGAATAGAAAACAAATAAAAAACAATAAACACATCTTCAATTAAAAAAAAAAAAAGAAGAATACAGAGTAGCTGGATAGGCAGGCTGCTGGCGATC
>JBCEWB010050442.1:0-14185 GCA_039654565.1 Peronia peronii | reverse complement strand
CCCCCCCCTCCCCCTCCCCCTCCCCTCCCCCCCTCCCCCCCCCCTCTCCTCCCTTTCGATTCACATTGAAACATCACCCAAGCGTCAAGAGATTTTATTTGACAAAATAAAGTTTGAGAAATCTGATGCCAAAATTCAGACCTTTCAATTAGTTCTCAAAGTTAGATTTTTAGTTTTTACACAGTTTGCCCCAGGAAGACAAAGGATTTTCATTATATGTATAGACATCACATTGATTGAAAAGTGTACTTTTTCATGGTACCCTTATTTGCTGAATTGGCATTATTTCAGATAGGACGTTTTGACTCTGGGAGGCGACCAGTCACATTCAAACGTTCTCTGTGCATCCCCCCCCCCCCCCTCTCCCCCGTAGACTTTGCCAACCTATGGCGGAACGGCTTCAGTCGACCAATGGACCCGTTCAGAATTCCACCTGATCAGAGACTTGTAGAAAATGGATTGTAAACAATGGTGCAAATTATTGGGTTACCTCAATTAAACTGCTTGAAACATTACTTCATGTACCTTTTCTTCTTGTCCTTGTTGTTGATGTTGTGAAAATAATAAACTGCAAGAAATGAATCGCACCAATGTTTTGTTAATGGGAGATCGTTTCGCTGATTATCTGCCCCTCCCAAAAGAGAGACTCGTGTAAAGGGAGATCATTTTGACAGCACTATTACTTCCCTTTGCCAGACAAAAGATGTGTTTAGCAAACCGTGTAAAAAGGAAAAAACCTCTCTACTTCTTCTCATTCGAAAGACTGATCGAAAAAAAATGTGATAAAATTATAACAATAAGAAGAAAGCACTCTCTTTACATCATGATTTTTCTGAAATTTTTCATGGCGTATCTTTCAAGCAAAGGGCGCAAAAGTATAATTTTATCCTCTTTACACTGCTTGTTCAATCCCTCTTTTTTGTCTGGTAAAGGGAAGTAATAGCACAACGATCTCCCATTGTTCACAGCGCAAAGTTTTCCACAGTGTAAATAAAAAACCACGAGGGCCCTACATCACATAAGAACTCATAGTGTTAAACCAACATGACGTTCTCTACTACTGTGTGAGCACTGATAGATTCAGAACAAGCCTGAATATCTGAGAATGCATGAAATAGGGTAGAATTTCAGCTGTCTACTCAGGCAAATCCACAGCGCTCGATATTTGCGATTTCGCCACCTCACGATACTGTATAGTCCTGCGCTACACGAAAACATCCGTGACTGTGAAAACGTCAATAGTAGGGGCCCACAGTTTTCTGTCGGAGTGACCATTGATTTGGCCCTGTGGAACGCACACCATCATTTCACAGCATCCTGCATCTCTTTACATTATTTCTGAATAATTGTATAGTGCGTTTATTTTCTAGTAAGAAAGAGTCATTGACGGCCCCATAGTGTACGGGAGGTTGCATTAGATTAAACTCTAATGGATACAGAAACAGCCATTGCTATCAATGAATTTAGAAAAGTTCAAAAATACAAATTTGTCTTTCTTCTCTTCTTTCTTCTTCTTCTCTTTTCTTCTTTTAAAAAAAAATTTTGAGGAGGTTGTGCAAATTAATTTTGTCGCAGGTGGATTGATATTTTCTGTTCATGATGTTAGTATATTATGATATTTTGATCAAATTCCGCATTTATCACGAACTGAACACCGAGTGAACTATTGATTTCTTGTTTTACTAGAAGCGTTCTGAATACAGAGCTGTCTATCAATGAATCAGTCTCAGAGACACGCAGTTGTTTGCAATGCTCCCACTGGCTTTTGCAAGCTCTCATCAAAGTGTCAACAAGTCTGCATTTGCCGAATTACACTTTTGCTCTCTCAAAAGTTCGAAGGTCAAGGAATCGAAAGCCGGAAATTATCTCGTCGTATATCCCCCCGCCCCCTCAGCCCCGCCCCACCCCGGCCCCCTTCCGTCGCCCTCGGCTTCCTTTGAGTTCATTCACCTCCTTTCCCGCTATAATGATCGGCATATCAACATCTTTCTTGGGTCGGGAACCATTTCAAAGCTGACCTGCAGAGGGCCAGAACACATAAAGACATTCTCGTTGATCGCACAGAGGCATGCGAATCGAAGATCCTTTCTTTCATCGCCTGACGCCATGGACACGCAAACGTTTTCCTTTGCTATGTCGTATACAGCGTCATGTGGAGCTGACATGTCAAGAAAACAGGAATATCCCTCGCATTTCTTTCTTAGCACACGAAGTGTCAAAAGCACAGAATCACAGAATCCCCGCTGTATCTCGTTCAATGGTCTTAACTGACCCCTGACTCTCTCTTTCTCTCTCTCTCTCTCTCATACACACACACACACACACACCCATACACACACATACACAAGAGTCGTAGTAGAGTAGAATAGCGAAAGAACTGTTCACGACCTTGGGACTTCCTTAAATCAATGCTGTTTCTTAGAAGTTCTTTCTATCTGTCGCTTAAGTTCTCTTCTTCCATTTGCCTTCCGTCCCAGTCTCTCTACCTCTCGCTCATTTTATAATTGTCTGTTGTCTGTCTGAGTTATTTATCTTCCATCAGTTTCTTTGTTTCTTTTCTTGTCGTTTTTCTTTCTTTCTTTGTTTCTTTCTTTTTCATTCTTTCTTTTTTTTCTTTTTCTTGACTCATTTCATTCAATCTTCTTTTCTTACTTTCTTTCCTGCTGTCGTTCTTTTTTTCTGTCGTTATTTCATTCTTTCTTTCTCTCAAGCTGCTTTCTACCTTCTTTTATTCCTTTCTTTCTGTCTATTCCTCCATCCTCCCCCTGCCTCCCTCTTTTCTCTCTCTCTCTCTTTCTTTCTGTCTTTTGATATATTGCCTTTGAAGTTCTGAAGACCAGCAGTTTTTACACAGAATCGTTACTCTACCAATAGTCGTACCTACCAAGTTCTCCCGCACAGCAGACGGTAAATTCGACATTGACCTTGTATCGATTAAGTGCTTACTCTGTTACCATTGCGATTCTGTGCCTTTCCATCTCTAGTCTCTCGTCTGTTCCCTTTGTCTGGGACGATTGACATGGCTTGGCACTCTCATGGTGCACATTGGCTCATCTCCAGGAGTAGTTTGTTTTATTTGTTGATCAGTTGAGAGGGGCTGGACTAACACGCTGTTTCTGAAGATGGATGGATGGATGGATGGATGGATGGATGGATGGATGAATTAATGGATGGATGGATGGACGTTAGGATAGACGGTCGGATGGATAGATGAATGGATGGATGGATGATTAGATGGATGGATGGCTTAATGGATGAATGGATGGATCGGTGGGCGGATGGATCATTGGGTTGATGTGCGCTGTCCGCTTGTAAGAATGAACAACATTTAGTTCTTTCATGGGACACAGCCTGGTTTGGATTACAGAACTAATCTGTAATTGGGAGGAGAGGGCCGGATATTGGTCGGTGGGACAGTGTGAGTATGGCTTGTGTCTGTCTACTATCTGTATCACAACCACAACTTCATGAAGATCTATCATTGAAATCCGCAAGCTAGAGATGACTTTTAATCGAATTCGGGGCCAAAGTGGTCCAGAGTTACTGTGACTACCATGGTAAAGATCGGATATCCGACCGTCTTAAATGTAGTGAAGAAAGAAGGATATTATACAAATGTGAGGACTTTTTGAAGATTAAAAGCAGCCTAAAATATAAATAGTGGACATCTTGCTGCCCCCCTTACATTTCAGATAATAATTTTTCTTCTGCTTTTTCTTTCTCTGCGTCCATTCTGCTTCTTTTACATACACATTTGTGCAGAAATATTGAGGAAAAGAAAACTATCCACAAATTGAAAGACATTGCAGTGCTAGGTGTATATCTACGTAATAACGACTCTTTCTTATTTGATATGTTGCAGGTGGTGTGTTCCAGATACACAGGCCCCAATCAGGCAACACTGAGAGCCAGAATCATCAATCTTGTACGAGGTGAGAGAGCCCTTTCATTCTGTCATGACTGTGTGGCATCGTTTCTCCGATTGCCAGTAGCCGTGTGTGGCCTAACTCTAAATGTCTAGTCTAGCGAATGACACATTTCTGTTACATAAGCCTTGCTTATTGACCCCAGTAACCAAGATTTGTCCTTGCCTGAAGCTTGAGGCCATTTCGTCATTTTCTTTACCATCTAGTTCTATTTCTGTCCTTCTCTCTTTCTCTTTTCTTTCTCTGTCTTTACTTTTCATCTTTCCTCATTCTCTCTCTCTCTATCTATCTCTCTCTTCTCTCTCTCTCTTATCCTTGCTCTCATTTGCTCTCTCTGTTTCTCTTTCCTCTTCTCTGTCTCTGATGAGATCATTCATCATATGTAACAGGAGACAAGATTACTCTGTCAAAGATTTCTTATTGAAAAAAAAAAGGGGGGGAATTAAAAAAAATAAAAGCTTCTGACCATTTCATTTAATGTAATTATCCATCTGTTCTTTTTGAGATGCTAGACAATCATAACAATCCTTTGGCAGTTTTTTTCCCACCCAATACTAACATGTCTGGATTCTATCGCCAGATGGCACCTGCTATGTCCCCCTGATCAGGAGCGACACCACCGGGCCCTATGCCAAGGTTGGAGACCCCTACTCCCCCACCTCTCCTTACAGATTGGTCTCAGAGATTGAGGAGGTCATGAGACAGACATCGGCAGCCCCTGAGCCTGAGACGGACCTGAAAGATTTCAGAAACATGAAGGTTTGGGCCTATGCTGGTCCCATGTCACCACAAGAGGTAGGCAGAACAAGAAAGATTTTTAATTTACATGTATATAGAAAGTTTGGGCCATATGTGTCAAATAGCTTCACATAAACAGCACAATCCAGTTTCCACAAGAGGTAATCGAGACAGAAGACATTTTTAAGATAGGAAAGTCAGGGTCTAGATTGTTCTGATATCTCCAAGGGATGGTCAGATCTGGGGAAATTTTGGGGGTAGCAAAATTGGGATTCAGCTGGTCTAGAGACTACCCATAAGGCATGCTGACCAAATGAAATTTTGAGAATAAAGTTTGATTCTACATTGTTTTACTTGTTCAACATGAGACATTCAGTAAAGAGAAACATTTGTGAAAGATATGAAAGTTTGGTCTATGTTGGTTTTATTTCTTCTGAAGAGGCCAGACGTCCTGCAAGAGGTTCAAAGCCTTATAGAGAATGTAGCGTCATAGGAGGTTGGCAGGAAGTGAAATATATTGAGAACATAAAAGTTTGGGTCTACTCCTGGTCTTCAAAAACTGTAGAACAGAAATGATGATTCAGATCAAGCTTTCATGAAAAGTTTAGACAAGAGATGACATTCTTTTATTGTCCTGCAAGCAAGTTTGGCAATTTCCTCATTGTTTTCTCTGCTTAATTGAGGCATTTCACTCACTGTTGACTTAGCCTCTATATACATATATTGGATGTGTAATGTTGGATCTATATTGAAATGTGCCATTATTTATAATCATTTCATAATGAGCAATCTATAATCACCTGTCTATACTATAAATCATGACACAGACATCAGTCTTTTCCTCAGATAGAGAGATAGCCAGTTGATTTTATCTGTTGTAAAATTTGTGGCTAAGTTTGATCCATTCTCAGTCTGATCAGTTGTTTGCTGGCATGTTGAGTGACAGCTGATTTTCTGTGTCAGCTCAATGTTTATTTGTCTTTCATTCTTTGCTCTAACAGGCGAATGACTTCAAAAAAGAATGGAAGTCTCCTAGGTTGAAGCGACATGACCTGAGCTTGCAAGAGAACTTGAAAGTCAAAGATGGAGACCGAGGATTTGAGCATTTTGGAAGGTAATGCTGGCTTTCATCTTGTGTTGTTCTCATCTGAAACACACAAGAACAAACAAAATAAATTAACAAACCAGAAAATAAAGGGTTTGTCAACCGGACATATTGTGGCATGTCATTATTAATATTTTTATGATCTTCATTTCTTTTGAATTTTAGATAATCCTTATTTAATATTATGTAATAATGCTATTGATAAGTTAACCTCTCTTATAACTGCAGAAATTAGACTTATGTCATTACAGTATTGATATGAGATGTTTCTGATTGTTACTTGGAAGAGGTATGTGCCAGCATCCAGCTTGTATGGAAAGATCTCATTTTAACATAAAACTGTTAAAGTACAACATTGTTTGCATAATAATTCTTTGTTTTTTGCATACGTTTTGCCAAACATGAAGAAATTAAACAGCTTTCAACATCAGCCTTTTCTTTGCTATGAGTGAATCAATATTTTCCATTACATCATGAGAAAGCTTAGAAAGTTGTGTGCCTTTGTGTTGTTCTCTTTTTTTTTTTTTATTTTAAACATTACAACTTTGCTGCAGTCCAGAATTTCATTTGATCCTCAGTAGAAGGAATATCTCTGAAAGAAGAAATAGAAATAATTTTAAATTAAATTTCAAAATGATGGTTTAAAAATGATTGAGAACAATTATTGATATTGTTTGACCCAGTATTTGTTCTGCTTTGATTTAAGAAAGCTTTTCACTCAGATAATGGAAACTTCCCTCCACTTTATTTTTTCTATAATTTCAGAAATACAGTATTTTTTTAATTGTCTCTGTGTGTGGAGCCTCTTACAGCTATTAAATGCATTTAGGAATGAGAATTTCTTTTTTTGTGCTGTCCAGCAGAAAGCTTTTCAGTGAAGCTGTGTGTTTCCCTCCATTTCTTACAGAGAATTAGCCAGTTGCCATGCTACAACATGGCAAGAGTACTGGCCCTTTCTGGATGCCTTTGCTGATCTCCGTACAGAGGATGGGCTGGAGAAGCTGGAGGTTTACTTCCGCAAGCAGCAGGTCCTTATCTTAATGCAGGCACTGCTGAAACGCGAGCAGTTGAAATTGGCTCCAGCCTATCACGTCGCACAGGACTATATTCTCAGCCCAGACTCGGAGGATAGCAGTGACGAGGAGGACCAGTTTCAATCAGCAGAGTTTCCGAGTGGAAGCGATGCTGAGGCAGAAAAAGAGGATGAAAGGGATAGTAAGCGGCGGATGTCATCAGACAGCAAAAAAGATGCCAGCAGCACTTCAGGTGCAAGTGCAAAAGTGGCTGGTGGTATGCTGTCTTCCTTGTGGAGTGGGCTGGCCAAACTAAAAAATTATCTTTCCCCAGGCAAAAGCAGCCAGTCGAGGAACATTGCCAGTTCAGCTGTGGGCTCGAAATCCAAGTCAGAACCAGAGCTGTCCAAGCATTCAGAAACTAGTCATACACAGGCTGGAGAGGAAGGGATTTCGGAGACAGATTCCAGCAAAGAAACAGGCAAAATACAAGAGAAAACAAAAGAAAATTTAGCACACCAAAGTCGTTTATCAGAGGGCAAATCTTTACAAACACCTTCATCTAAATGTGAAGATACTTCTCGTAGTGAAGGTGTCAATGCTAAGTTTTCTCATTCCCAGTCAAAAGAGCCAGAGACAAAACCTGTAAAAGCTCATATTATTTCAGGAAAAGATATAAGCAAAAGTGGCAGTGAGTCGGACAGTTCTGAACTCTCTCAAGATGATAGTGCCAGTGACAGTTGTGACAAAGTGACAGGCTCTGCATCAGTCACAGCCAGCAGTGCTAACATCAACATTTCCCAGTCAACTCCAGACAAATGGGCCTACAGAACATCCCAACATACAGCGGAGAGCCCTGACAAAGGTTCACCAGATTCAGCCCATCTTACTTCCTCTCCAAGTCCTTCATCTATAGATATAGCACCAACAGACTCCTCTGTTAACACAGGAGGCACAGTAGTCAAAGTGCGGGGAGAGTTATCAAGTGATGTGGCTAAATCTCCTCAGCCGCAGCATTTAGATCTCAAACTTGACGACAGCTTTAACACCAAAATGAACAACATCTGCCAAGGATTAGAACAGTTTTCAATCATATCTCCGAAGATGGCCAGATCTATTAGCAGTTCAGAGCCCACTACCACTACCTCCACCGACAGAGATGAGTTTGGAACACTTATACAGCCCAGTGTTCACATCTTCACTGGCAAAGCCTGGGCTAATTTTCTATCAGAACTTCATCACAGAAAATTTCTGAGCACAGGACATGAGTGGCCTGACCCAGAAACCATGAGACCTACATTGTTTTTGAGACAGGCTGTGGATAAAGAAACTATATTGGCCGATTTCTATCTGCCTGATCCAGAGGAAGCAAGAGACTCACTATGTGATTCAAAAGGCCCAATTTTGGATGAAGAAACTCACAGACGGGCTATCAAATATGTGTACGTCAACTTTCTGGCAGCATTTCCCACCACATTTGAATGTCGGCGAATGTCCACCCTGGCAAGAGAAGAAATGGTCCGTGTTATTGTGGAAGGCATTCCAGAGACCAAAGACACATTTGGTATACTGAGGTAAGCTGCCATGAAACATTTAATTCTTGACTGGCTTTAGATGTTAGGATACTTCTGCTATAATGTGTCCTCAAGTTGTTTATTCAGTAGTGTTCAGCCAAAGTTGTTTTTTTTTTTTTTACAAACTGTGATATGCTGTCTTGGCAAAGATCAGTCTACAATATCCAGGACATGTTAAGGTCAGAAATCAAATAAGTAATAAATGATTACACTCCAGCAACATATGATTGGCTAAATTCTTTAATTTCTTTATTACATCTTAGAGATTAATTTTTTTTTTCAATTTTTTTCTTGCATTTTGTAAGACAGTTGTAAATTACGAAAACCTGTGTTTTGATTTCAGGTTTTAAAGAATTTTTTTTTTTCCTTTTTTGTTATTACTTTGTATGTAGTATTTCCTTCCCCCAACTTGATCCCCTCTTTCTCCCAAAGGAATAAATTCTAATCATCCACTCTGCCTCCCAGGCGTCCTATTTTCCCAATTACTAATGCAAAAATCTTCAGTGCCACCTGAGCCACAGTGAAAGTTGATAATTGCTGATCATTTGATCTGCCACTATCTTTCCATCTTCCTACTAACTAATGCCATAATCTTCAGTGACACCTGAACTGTAGTAGCCCTTTTTTTGGTTTAGGTTTTGTCCGTATGTATGTACACAACCAATAAAGCCTGTTGACAGGGATGATTTTAGTGTATCATCTTTCCCTGGCAGCTGCGACAGCATGGATTACAAGCATATGAAGGAGCTGTTCCTCAAGTGCCAGCAGGACTTGGACGAGTCCCGAGAGTCTGCGGTGATGGAGGTCAATGTGATCAGAACCTCTGTGCTCCCACAGCGAGATGTGTACATCTGCGGGTAGGTCCATTTTGCCTTGAACTTTTGCCCTTTGTTGTTTTGTTTGTTTGAATATCTGGTTGTAGGTCAACACAGTGTTCAGAATTTATCTTTTGTTTTTAGTTTTTTCATTGTTTGTCTCCACTTAAGAAATACAGCAAAATCCTGTTATATTTCAGTCTTATCAGTTTCCTGCTGGGATGGGAGTGAGTCTGTGAGGAATTGCTGGAAAAAAAAATTTAACCTCATTAATTTAATATCATATTTCCACAATGTACTTTCTTGTATTCATTTGCACATCATGCAGATTGATTGTGATAATGCCATAATAAATATGTCTTTGAAAGTCACCATTTAATGCCAAAATCAAAGTTTGTAAGTACACATTTTACACTTTTTTTTTTCTACTATTGTTAATGTTAATGAAACCTAAGGGCCACTTATGGTACACTGTTTTACATGTTAATAGTTTCTTTTTAATGTGAGATCTATTTACACCTCATTTATGCTGCTTTTCAGTACCATCCCCACCAAAGTAGATGCAGATGTCTACCACACACTGAACAAGGAGGCCTGTCGGTTAGTACGTGGTCAGTTTCACAGATTCCCTATGGTCAGCCACTGGCTGGAGCTCATGGACAGGCCAGGCAAAGACTTCATCAACAGGTAAAGGCAGAGGGTGATATGAAAGAAGGAAAACTTTTTTCCCAGAATCTTTGGACTTTATTTTGTTGTAACTTTGAAAAAATCCTTCATTTCAGTTTTAAGCATTATCTTCCAATGTTAGCAGATCCTGGACTTGTATTTTCCACAGTTATCCTTGCTCTCTAAAAGAGCTACTGGGTGTGTGTCAGGCATTATCCAGATATATTATTACTTAATCCATTTTTCATTGCCACTTTTTGTTTTGTGTGGAGTGATTTTTAAAAAATGGTTGCAAATTAAATAGTCCTGACAACTTGAAATTTTTGTCTCCAGGCTGTCCATAATTTGGGGTATAATGTAAATTTGTTCTTTTTTCTTTTTTTTTGTTATATCTGAGGAGTGGCTGGTCATTGATACTAAAAAAACATCTGAAAAAATATCTTGTTCTCGGCTTTCTCAAAACCTGAGATTGTAATGATGATCCATTTAAAATATCCACACACATGTATACCAAAGAATATACCATCTTATACTTCAAATTGTTTGCATTAAGAATGTGTATCAAGATCATGTGTTATATTATACTTCTTAATTGAGAAAATTTCTTGTAAATATAGTGAAATCAATACTGACATATATAATTTTATTGGAAATGTAAGCATTTCTGTGTTGATTTTTGCACAAAGGAATTTTGCTCTGAATGACATAGCACTGTTTTTACTTTGCACAGCTTACCAAGTCCTTCCCGAGTGTTACGTTCAGAGAGACGAGACCGGCCACCCATCAGCCCATTGGTAAAGAGCGAGCCTTACTCTGGGTCCAGACAAATCAAGCCTGATGTCTCGCTGGGTCCAGTGAAAGAGGACCCTGTTGTCAAGAAGCTGTTTGATACAGACAATGAGAATGGAGATTGCTGTGAATGACAGAGGCTGAAGTGGATGAGAATAGCAGCTGCAATTGAATTGATGCCATATCAGAAACTCAGATTTGCCCTACACTTTCTCATAAGTTATTAATATGACAGTATTTAATCTGGCTTTTCCTCTGCTGTTTGGGGTTTTTTTTTTTATATGCTTTGTTATTTTTGTTTTTGTTTTTTATTTTGTTTGAGGTAAGTATGTCTTTGAGCATGTTTTCTTTAAACTGGTGTTCATTTTGCAAGTTCTTTATCTTGATGGTGTATATATCATAAGAGTCATGATGTATTTACTTTTCCTACAGTTGTGCAAAATGTTTCCGTCCAGTTCTTTGACTTCATTGCAAGGTTGTAAACTATGTCAATAAGCAAACAATGTGTCTCACAGACAATGTATGTACCATCATTATCAAAACACGAGTATGATGTATTTTTAATGGTTGTGGGGGGGAAAACCCAAAAGCTCATTGCTAAAGTCAACAGTGTGACTGAGGCAGAATGAAAAGTCCAGGTTTTGTCTGTTGCCTATTGGAGATGGGCTGTAGAATTTTTCCACCAGTTATAAAGGGACCACACATAACGATTCAACTCTCAAAATGACTAAGACACCTGTGCTATGATGATGATGACAATATGAAAGAATTCTGTTGACAAGTGATTTTGACGCAGTCATAAAAACCATGTCAGCTTCTGATGAAAGAGTGGAAAGTTCACAAGGTTCACATGTGGGAACAAAGAAGGTGATAGTTTTACTGTATCTTAGTCTTTGTTTTAAACTCTGCATTCAGATGGAGTGGTTAGACATTGCTGCCATAGCTAGCCATTTTTTCTCTGTCACAAAATGTTGATATATCGCTGGACCAGTATAAAGCATCTCATGTCGAAGAACGATTTTTTGAGAATTGGATTTTACTGACGATGGTATCACAGGACTTAGTTTTGAACATATATTAAGAGTGGTTTACAAAAGTTGACAGCCGGTTTTTCAACTTTTAGATTAAATTTATCTCATTGGCTAAGTAGAAGCTCAACATATTGATTTCGATAATGAACATAGGCATAATGTGATCTTCGAGAAGCAAAACAATATTATCAAGTGGTAAAAGCTAGCAAAAAAAGCACAATTAGGCATTGAATGATATGTTTTCGTCAGTTTCTGAAAAATGAAAAGAAAAACCCAGATTTACTAAGTTTTGGAAAACCACTCTTCATATATATTCAGACACAGAAGAGTTGCAGCTAAAATCTGTAATTTGCACACCAGAGTAAGCTACACTCATTTTCTTTTCATTGACACCAATAACTCTTTGTATGAAAAATTTGAAATCTGACCCATTTCAACCGGATATACAACATATGTACATAGACTGTTATAAATGGAGACATTTCCACTTTCTCTCAAATAGCAGCGACAGAGAGATGTAAGAAATTCATGTCAGACCAGAAGAGTACATCTTAGCCATTGGTCTGATGAGTATCTAGTTCAGCAGATGACTTTATTCACTGACAAAGATGCAAAGTCAACATAAGCCGGATATCATGACAGCCACTGGCTTTCACAAGATTTTTGTTTTTATATCCAGATTTTTCTTTATATACTTATGATCAAATGCATGTAGAATTTCTTTCGTGGCATGAATGATGGGTGATTGATAGAAAATGGGAATGCAACATTAAATAGAGGTTATGTGTTTGTGTGCCAGTAAAATCTGATATGTATTTGCTATTTATTGGAGTTGTTGTGATATCAGCTCCATTGAAGCATTGAGTGAGGTTGATTTCTGCAAGTCCCACCTGTTGCACAGGCAGCCTGTTTATGGACTTTAAACACTTTTGTTTATTTCAAAAGTGAGTAGCAATTTTGCAAAAAGAACCAGTTCATTTTCTGAATAGACATATGTAATTGAACAAATGTTAATGACATTTTATGAAAGCTGGTCTCAAAATCTCTTACTTACACACTGTTCACCAGATTTTCTTTAGAGATTGTTTGTGGACTTTATGCAAAGTAGCAGTGCAAGTTATCTTGAATGGGTCAATGTACAAATGTTATGCAGACCAAAAACAAAGCCTCCTGAGTACATGACAGAGTATCTTTTTGATTACTGTAGTGAGAGTCTGAACTGAGTTTGTATATTAATGCACATGATATGCACAGAAATGATTATATAGAGTATAGTATATATTTTTTTTTTAACATTTATACCAAGAAGAAGGGACTGTAAAAGAGAGGGACAATAATTCTATAATAATTCTATTTGTGCAGTGTCATAGACATTGAGGTGGGAGGACTACATGTAATATGTTATAGCTAATAGCAGAGGAGAATGCCGAGAGTGCAGGCCGATTCCCACCCAGCATCAAACTGTCAAGGCTTTTAACTAACTCACTGTAGGTGACATCGTCTCTGGATTCAGTGTGTTTGATGCCCCTGTATAAAGGAACAGCAGGGAAAGTGTCTTTAGAAAGGAGAGGACAGAGGATGAGAGGACAGAACATAATTGTTAAGTATTGCTTCATCTTCCAATCTAATCTGATGCTGAATACATGCACGGTCACACCACAAAACCAAGCCCAGTTACAACCCTGTACATTTTGATGCTTCCACTATCTGATCTCAGAGAATTCAGTTTTGTAACATTATGCACATGCGGCAGAAAGGTTTACTTTTTATGAAGATAGAAATAATACTTAATGGATGGAATTGTATAGGGCACTACTTAATGAACACATGATATCAGCAAACTTTGTTGTCTTGTTGCAGTCCGGTGTATTTAAGCTACACAAATGATTTTTTCAGCAATTTTCTGGGAACTTTATCTTCATCAATTTTATATTCCATGTGTATTTATATGTACAGTGTATTCTGTATGACCTCTATTGCTGTATGTTTTTTTATTGTTGCATTGTTTTTCTGTCTTCCTCATTTTAAGTTAGTTCTTGTTTCATAGGGGAGCGACATTGATTGTAATACTTTTCTTCCTGGTATCGCTTGTAAACACAACCATTATTTAACTGTACATGTGAACATTTGTAATGCATTTCTATTCTGTAATTTTTATGCATTTGCTTTTTGTAATTCATGTTCATGCATTGAACTGTTCTCATTGATAATAGGAGCTGTACTGCACTGGCCTTACCTGGTTTATTTTGTATATTTGGTCCTTTTTCTATCAATATTTATAAAATGTGCACACAGCTAGTTCGCAGGATATATGCACAGTTAGAAGGGGAAGCCTATGCACTGTATAATAATTGGTGTCTTTCAGTGATTTTCATTTTTGTTTTTCTTCCACACTGACAACTTCAATATATATGTACAGTCGAGTCCGCTTAAATGGAATTTGCTGGGACCAGCCTAATGGGTTCGATTAAAGAGAGTTCGTCTACCAGTTTTTAACGGGGGGGGGGGGGGGGGGGGGGAGGGATCTT
>JBCEWB010050431.1:0-14187 GCA_039654565.1 Peronia peronii | reverse complement strand
CCCGCCATCGGTGGGATGTCTCCCATGGAGTGCCATCCTCGACATTCCAGGGGAGACATCTCTTCTCTCTCTCTTTCCTTGCTCCTATCTTCTGTATATTATTGAAACTTGATATCTGCTTGCTTTTAAGACTTAGATGTACATGGGTCTAACAAAGATCTTGTCTGATATTATATGAATTTTTTGCAATGTTGGGATTACTCAAAGCTACTTTGGACAAAAATTATTTAAAGCTTCTTTGCATCCTTCGAAGATTGTGCAAATAATTGAGATGGTAGATTCTTCGCCTTTGAATGAATATCATGTAATAATTCTAAATCTGGTAGTCTTGAAGTTAGTAGCTCTTCATGCATTCTCGTGCATATTTACTATTTCTTACGTGATATAACGGAGCTGTAATATCAACAGGATAATTCGTCCGTTGTTTACTTTACGATCTTCAAACACCTGATGACAGTTGAAGACATATGAGTATCATTTGTATATCATTACATGTGTTTCACAGAGAAGAGACATTTCAGTCCTGATATATAACTGATGCCTGAACTGATAGCTTAATAAATTGGAAGGATTGAAAGAAACTGGAAAAAATAACTGGGCGTGTCCACCGTTCATTGTAAGGAAACACATACAGCATATACAGAAAGAGAACAAGGGCGGGGAGGAAGAGAGAAAGAGAGTGAATAAGAGAATAATACCAACAACAAACGTGCAAATAAAGAGACCCAAGTTCCAAGTAATCATAATTATCATGGACATAAAAGTCAAACACAAATACACGCCACAGAAAAATAACGAACAGTTTGTATAGACAAACTGTGGATGTTCCAGTTGAACTGAATAGTCATTATTCAGCGCAAATCTCTCGCCTACGTTGATTTTGAAATGCGTTTTAAAGTTAATCCCACAAGTGTTTACTAAATATCACAGTTCATGTTTCAAAAGTTGGATTCTTCCAGTTTTCCTCATTGATTTCAAAATATGCATAGAAATGTACTAGAAATCCACTGCTCAATGAACTGTCTCATTATACCAGATGCAAATGATTTTACTCGGACGGAATATCATAATTCATTGGACGAAGGGAGGCTGGGACTTGGCGTAAATGGCAAATAAACAATGAAACCCAATATATGTGATTGCTTCACAGACAAAATGTGTTTACTGTGATAGATAAAACCGGTTTGCACAAGTTGTCGCTTCACTCTGATAGACAGGGATATTTGTCTGATATTTTAGCCTTGGAAACATCAGGTTAAGCCATGTTAAGTCAAATGATGTCGTCAGTGTTAATTAGAACAGTGTACATACACAGCATAACCTCACAGCAAAATACCTATATACTATGAGAGCTAAAACCTGTTAACACAAGTTAATGCTTCACTGTGGTAGACAGTGAAAACATATCTGAGGTTTTCGCCCAGGAAACAATTGTGTACGGTCAAGTAATGCATAGCTTACTGGCCTTGTTTGAAATTGTCGGTAACTGAAATTGCGAAGATTTGAGGACATCTGAGGACAATCATTGTTACTGGAATGGAGACCCATCCCTTGGCCACCAAAGTCATGTTTTATTAGCTGGTCAAACGGTCATCATGTCAGGAAATATACAGTCTTCATCTTCACAATTCTGTGTGTGTGTGGTTTTTAAACAAAAAATTTTTGTAAACAAATGTTTTTCTTGTTTGTCTGGCTGTCAGTCTTTCTCTTTTGCCTGTCTGTCTTGTTTTTGCTTTGTTCCCCCCCCCCCCTTTTTTTTTTCTTCTTCTCAAGTTTGCATTTCTTTACCCTTTTCAGTTACACACGCGTTTGTAGATGTTTTATTGGATCTTTTTCTTTATTTTTATAATTAGTCGTGCATTCCTGTTCCGTCATCCTAGACTCTGTTTACAGAATGGGACTTCCCCTCCTCCCTCAGCCCTCCCACTCCTTTTTTTTTCTAAATAAAACAAGAATAATTTCATAACTATCTTTCCTCTCAGCGACTCTTGGAGATTCAGTTTACTAAGATTGGTCAGTTATGTGGAAATCGCACGAATCTTCATCATTTCACTTTCTCGTAGTCTGGTGGGCGTTCAGACCGCCATAGATAACCTAGCAGTTTCTATTCCTCTCGCCTCTCCGCCATCTTCATGATGTCACCCGGTTTCATGCCTGTCCAGTCGGGGATGTTATCTTCCCAGCCTTTTTTCTGTGTGCATCTCTCTCTCTCTCCTTCTTGTATTGTTCAGTAGCAGTACTCAACCTTATCCTTCATCTCTGCTCTGTCGACTCTAGCTCTCATATTGTTTATTCTTCCTTCTCTGTCTGCTTAGTCTTAGGAGTCCAACAGGAAAATGAAAAATGAGGATGTAAGCAGTACCACGCTGGTAATTTATTTTAGTACGGCGAATGCAAAGTTCATGTCGTCCTACAATAAATTTAATGATTAGGCGTACTAACCCATTCCATGGTGCCATGAAAAATTAGCATGGGAAAAAGAAAGGGTTCATCATCAAAGTTACGTTACGTTCTATATACGTCTTTCAACCTCCTGGTGGAGGTTATCTAAAAAAAAAAAAGTCCTGTCTTTAAAAAATCCTATCTTCACACTTGGGAAAAAAAAATAAATCCTGTCTTCACTTTTGAAAAAAAAAAAAAAAATTACCCTGTCTTCACTTTTGAAAAAAAAAAAAATCCTGTCTTCACTTTTGGGAAAAAAAAATCGCCAGCAGACTACCTATCCAGCTACTCCCTATTCTATTTTTTTTTCATTGAAGATGTGTGTTTATTGTTTTTTGTTTTCTATTTTACTTTAATATGGTCCCTATTACTGTTTCTATTTGCCATATTGTTTTGACTTTTGTTGGTCCACGTTTTTATTACTGCTGCTATTCCTGTCCTATTGTTCGTGGACCATGTTAAAAGGTCCTCCCACGAGGGTTTGAGGGTGTCGCTGCGTTGTTTTGGTCACTCGCGGGTCATCAAGTGAGGATTTTCGGGCGCTGGAGGAACGCCCACGAGAGGACATTGATCAGGACACTATCATAAGGCAACAGCAACACGAAAAGCAATTCGCCACCACTGATAAACTTGGGACTCAACAACAACTAACAATGGCACCCGATAGAGTGACATCGACGATAAAGCTGAATGGATTTGGTCTCCATCTCCCGATGCTTATGGGTTGGTTATGAGCAATTCGTTTGTAACAGTTGTCATTGTTAGTCGTAGCCTGATAGAAGAATTCGGTTTATATTTATACTGTGGAATACATTGGGCTGTGAACAGATATGACATAACGTGTCATTCTTGTATTAATTATTGCAGCTGCAGGAATAAAGGCGGCATGAAATAGAATGGATTTCCTCCCCATGCATTTTCATTGAAAACAATTCATATTAAATTTTGCGTCATTATATTTCACATTCAGCTTTCAGTTTCCACATGCTGAACCTCCGAGCATGTGGGAGATTCAGGACAACTGCAGTTGGGACGAGCGCATATTTCACATTTCGTTTTCCACTTATCCTTGTCAACACTTAATATGGCTTTTTGTGAACAGCGATATTTATTGTGTGTATAAAAAAGAAAAGTATGTTTTTTTAAAATTAAAAAAAAACAACTACTAATTTATTTACTTAAAAAACAAACAGACAAACTTGAAATAGATTGTGGTACGAGTGGGTGTGTACAAAATATAGAAGTAAAACACATAGAAAATAATCTGATAAATGAATAGGGAACCTGATGTGTTCGTCACGTTCCTTGTACATAATTATCTTCTCGGTGATAAATACCATAAGTACCAGATCTGCCAAAATTTGGAAAAGAAAACCAACCAAAACATTAAAATAAATAAATAAATAAACTTCGGACGTGCCAAAATTGAGAAAAAAACATGTTTGGAAGTAATTGCGATATATGCAATGTATATGTACCGAAAAGTGGTTCTGAATGGCAGGTCATTGCGGCCTCTTATACCGAGGTATCATATTTCACTCGCTCTCTTTAATATCCATAACATATGTCGCAGTATTGCCAACTGCTCTGTTGCAATCTGGTGTGGGCGCCCGAGATATTATCTCACAGATAGTAGCAATAGTTGGTTTTGCAATTTTACTTGTACGTACTGCGCAGTTAGAGAGAGAGATAATTTGCAGGAAACATGAGGCACAGATGCATTTTTACAAGTAGTTATCTTGTTTCAATATGTATGCAGGTGAGAAGACTTTTTGTGGGTAGACATTTGGAATTTCAAAATTTTGGAGAGTGGCGTCCTCGTCTATTTTTCATCCGATTTTTAACTGCCAAGGGTTCTTTAGCGGGCGTTTCAAGATACCTTCGAAATATATTCGCCATTGTCCGAGAAAGCTAGACGCTGGGCTTCTCTATGTGAAGCCAGGGGAATCAGTGAGTCACTGGAAAAAAAGAAAAAGTAGGTTCTAATATTCAAATCCTTCCCATCCTCCGATGGGATCCGAGACTCGAAACCGCGACGTCCATGATAGGAGTTCTTTTGCCCAGTAGCAGATGCCTAACCGCACAGCCACGGCGTCCCCGAATTATATACATGTGTATTTTAAGGGTTGGGGGGGGGGGGGTCCTGCAATTGGGTTTTTGCTAAAAATATTCGTTTTTGGGCTTTTGTTTGCTCTTGAAAGTTATGCCTTTTGCGAGTATGAAAATGATATAAACAAGTTGATATGTCCATTCTAAGGCCTTGAAAGGGTGGTCATTCAGTGGTTGACCATTACCTCTAACATGCAGTGCGTGCAGTGCGTGGCTCATCGGGCCTCGACATTCAATGATAGATCGACAATATTTCGCTTTGTAAGGGCAAATGGCGCAGAAAAAGACTTGATTATGATCTCCGCCACCAATATCAGGAGCTCCAGTGTCTGAAATGGACACTGGCTGACCACTGGAGACCACCAAAAATCAGCGAAAATTTTAACCAGAATCTCTACATTGAAGTTACCACGGCCTAATGAGAACATAATTTGGCCCATTTCTGCCGTTTCAGATCACAGTAGTGCACTATCTGTCACATCAAGGGTCAAAACACTTTTAATTTTGACCAAAGAAGATGTGGCGGCCATATATAGACTTTCCAGGACGTGAAACTGCTCCACGGCAGGCTGTTAGTGATAGGGGTAAGAGAGCAAAAAGGGATTAAAAAATATGAGCAGATGTCCAATAAAAAGCAAAAGAAATCATAGAAATCACCGAGAGAACTTAAGAACGTGAAATAAATATGTTTTTAGTGTGAAAACCCGATATAAAAGCTTGAGTATTTTCTCTTTGAAAATACTTTGTGTTTTTCTCAAAATGACGTTTTTCAGCACAAGTGTGCTACCTTCTTTCCTACTTCTGGACCGATAATCATGAAATTTGGCATACATACAGAACAAAACAATATGTAGATTTTGTCACGAGGGATTTCTGATATCATTTTAAGTTTTTGAGAAATATGAGATTTTGGGGTCAAGTTTTCGAAAAATCCGAGACCTTTTTACATACCAATTTTTAAAAACACTGTAGAAAAAAAAAACCTAAGCACTTTGACAAAAATCTACCGTGACAAAATGTAGACATTGACTGTTGAAATGTGTACGCAAAATTGCGAGCAAATCGGTTGAAAAAGTTCAGAGCCTGTCGAAGTATCGGGTAGCGAAATCCAAAATGGCGGCCGTTGCCATGGCAAGCTTGAGTGATTTCAATTTTTTTTCTAATTTGAGCGTTCCAAAAACCGATGGTAATGATTGAAATCATCTCCCCCCAGCGGTTTCCAAAATGACTCCTAGAACCCCCCCCCCCCCCCCCTTTAATTTTTAATGCATTTTGCGAGTTTTATAGCTCATTTACTGAAGAGAACTGCCCATAGTAGGTGGTTTTCTGTCGCTGTAAGAGAACTGCTTTCTTAGATTGAGGAATGAGGCACCGTGGTGGAGGGATTGAGTGTCAGCCTCTCGATAAGCGTATCACAAGTTTAAAGCTTGTATTTAGAAAGAATGGAAAATATTAGAATTTACTTTTTCAGTGGCTAAACAGTCTCGTGCCTTCTTGGGTAGGAAGCCCAACGTTTTATCTTCTCGGATAAGAGCAAAAATACCTATACATATAATCGGACACCCCGTGTGTCACACAAGTTTAAGAGTCCTTTGCAGTTAAAAAGTGATTTAAATGTAGACTGACACGCCACTGTCCAGGCAACATTACCCAAAAACTATAAAAATTTGACACCGATTTCCTCTGACAAACTGGGCACGTATTAAAGTCGAGGTAATCCCTTTCACGGGATTGACAGGTTACATGATTGTGACATACTTCCAGGAACGTACTTGTCCACACCCTGCAAGAGAATGCCATACATGTACAGTTATAGTATCAGTGATAAACTTAGCTTAGGCTTAAGTGGCTATATCGATGTCCGGTACATAGATGTAGCAGAAGTTTATTAAACATTAAATTACGCCTCTTTGAATGCAGGAGCTAAGCCCTGTGCAAGTCAAGGATTTCGTTAAAAGCTTGGAGTGGGTAGAAAGAAGGGAGGGAAACCACTTTCAAATTACGCCTGTGATTTGGAGAATTATTCATAGATCTAGACCTAAATACCGCATGACCACAATCTCTCACTCTTGATTCACTTCCGGCAATTGTTGGCAATGTTTACCGTAATTGTGCAAAATCAAGGATTATGCTCTATCAGAGTTTAAAAGAGAAAAGTGTCTGGATTGTACGATCTAGTCTCAAAACTTCCCTGTACGCTATATTGTTTTCAGTGGTTAAGCACGTAAGTGGTCTCCCAAGTAGTGTGAATATAATAATAATAATATGATTATGTCCATGTGCCATCAGGATAGCAGTATTTTAGAGAAAGTAGCGACTGGCCTTTTTCTCGGAAATTTGGACATCGGTTGTCAAAGGAACCAGTGGTCCAACGGTATTATAACAGATAAGGGTTGTTTATTAAATTAACCAGTTTTGTCAAGTGTCTTTGATAATAATGTGCGAGGGAATTATTCTACAATTACCATTGAATGTTTCGAGAATTGTTCATGAAGCGGATCGTATTATGACTTGATGAAATTGATGGCTCAAACAGAGATTGTAAGTGACGTCGGTTAATGTCTATGCAAAAAAAATATGTTCCAACAGTTTATTTCTTAAAATGAATGTTTTACGTTATTGAAAGCAAAGTAAATAATCGTTTTCTGAATATCGGGTCTCCAGAGATTTGCTGAATTATATTTCTACCTGCCGTGGCCTTCCTCCAAAGATTTATTTATTAATTTAAAATTGTTTGTTATGTATTTATTTATTTATTTGCTTATTGTATGTTTATTCATTTACATGTATTTAGTTCCTTATTTTTTGTTTTGTTTTTGGCTGCTTTATTTTTGTCGAATTTCTGTTATCATTATTATTATTATTATCGTCATTGGTGGAAGTGATGATAGTAGTATTAGGAGGAGTATCACTCGCAACAACATTAGTGGGTGTGATGGTAATAGTGATGGTGGTGGAATGACGGTGGTACTAATCAAAGCAGTAGTAACAGTATAATTACTGTAAAAATTTAGTTGATTCAGTGCCATGGGCATGGCGGCGCAGTACGCATTGTTTTTAAATGAATTAGGTCTATACCATAGAAAAAAAACCAAGCGAACTGAGATCGTATTAATCATGAAACTCACTTTAGCTTATGAAAGTGTTCAGTCTTTCCCTTACCTTCCTTCTCTCTCTCTCTCTTTCTCCCCCCCCCCCTTTCCCTACTTTCGCCTTCTCTTTAAAAAAAAAAGAGTGGGGGGAAAGGGGGGGGGGGGGATTTTGGAGGATGGAGAGAGGGAGATAGAAATTTTTCTTCTTCTTCTTCTTTTTTTTTTAACAGATGAACACACAGGGGACAATGTGCTATGTTAGTGTGAAATTTTTCAAAGTGGAGATGTTGCTTTTGACTGCTGTAAAAGTTGAACTGTGGAGTTACATTACGAGCCTGTCTGGAAAGTGTGATTTATTTTACCGCCGAAAATTTATTACCTCGCCGAAAAAACAAACTCATCATTAAGTCTATCACATGAGTATCCTCCCCATTTTTTCACACCTCCCTCCCCTCCCCATGCCCACCCATATTCCCCCCCCCCCCCACTTATTCTACATAGCGCGAATTTACATCGGAACCCCTCATCTCCCTATGACTGTTTTAGTGATGCGCCTCTTTTTGTCGTAGTCTTGTGGCAGGGGGGCAAAGGCCCGTAGAAAGCAGGCTGTCGCGGTATATGTTCTGGTATAGACATTAACCGCATTTCTACCGCAGCTGTCGGCCAGTAAAATTGTTGATTAGTTGATTGTATGTAATTTCCGAGGGTGAGCGGATTTCGGTCAGAATTGACTGACCTTGGGCGGCCGGTGTGAGCGAAAGGACAGCCGCGTATATAATTGTTTTGTCGGTCAGTTGATTTATATCTAACTAGACATGTGTTTTTGTTTGTTTGGTTAGTATCATTAAAAAGTCTTGTAGTCCTGTATATGGCATTTTACTGCGTGGGTCCATGTCGAATGGGAGAGAGATTTTGGCAGAAATATTGCAATTTTGTTTGTTTTAGAGCTGTTACTATTTAGGCCCCCGTGCGAAGGCATATCAGATTGCCCACCACATTGATTTTGCATAGGATCTGCCAAGACAGTCCTGCAAAGCACCCGAGCGAAGCAAAGTGAGAGCCCAGGCGAATAGAGAAAGAAATGGAGAAAAGAAGCGGGACAAAAAGAATGGGCATACAGCGAGCAGTGATTCGAGGATTCAGTGAACGGGAGCGAGTTGACAGACAGAATCACCAGAAGCAGAAGCACCTGATCTTATGCTGCAGTTCACTAACTGAGAGACTGACTGACGGATAGGGCAGCAGAGAATGATGTTCCAAAAGGCTGTCCTATTTTTTTCCCCGGCGCTCCCCGGAATAGTGGCTCACTGAATCAACTACATGTCGTATGTTTGCAATGAGACTTCGGCTCTAATAAGTCCCCACTGCTCAATTACGATCTCCCGTTTCTGCACGCTGTGGGAACTGCAATAAGGCGACAGCAAAATTATAACCTTGACTTTTCAATTGAACTGTCATAATTCACCGTTAAATTTACTGACATCGTTATTGTTTAGTTTTGTTTTTATTTGTTTGAAAAAGTGACCTCGATTTTGACCTGTATCTCTTCGTCCCCCCCCCCCCCACCCCACCCCACCCCACCCTTCTCTCTCTCTCGTTTCAAAATATGTAGACAGACCTTCAGCCTACTATTATTATTTAAAAAAAAATAAAAGTCTCACCACCTCTCGTGTATTAAATTAAAATCCATCCTTGACATTTTGCCAGCACATCACTGAAAGGTAGGACGTCTTGATAGCGACTCCGCATGTCAGTCTGACTGCTGATGGTTACATTTCTTTTGTTTGCCCCTATGTACTATTTTTATATAATTTTGTTGTCATTAACGTTAATACATTTGGCCTCTTATCGCCGAGAGATGTTGAGACTGTCCTTAATTTTAAAATGCCAGGGACCAATGCGACATAAAATACTGTACTTGGCTAATGAATCGAAAATTCTGGTCTGTGGTAGGTTAGCAACACCTCTCCCCCTCCCCCCCCCCCCCCCCCCCCCCCAAATGCGTGAGAAGAAACAATAACCCTTATCTGTTTAGACAGATGTGACTGCATCTTTCGGCTAGTAGAGTACCTTTTGGTTGTCAGTGCAGACATCTATACACGGAATTTGCAAGTGAAGAGCTTAATGCACATAGTCCATTGAAAAATGCGCAGGAGAAAACCTGTATCACCAAGTATGCGCATCACCAAGTATGTCAGTCGATTGGAATGTAAAAGACTATTTCAGTAAATTGATGGCATCACTGGAATGATAATAGTGTTCGAAAAGTGATTTGTATCACCCACACTGCCGAAAGTAGCGGCTCACTCCTGTCAGATAAGTGTATTAACAAATTATGTATACGGCTTGTATTGCAGAAATTCTGGAGGCAGAACTGGGGTTAGGTTACCTGAACAAGCCAAACTGGTGGTGTACGCTATATCTGGATGTTACTTGCGTTATCCAAACCGCCAATGGTGATAGGAATAGTGCATTCTGAGACATTTCAGTCGGGCACTTTGAATATACTTTAACCCTGTAGGTATCAAGCAGTGAAAAAACTCGCTTGTCGTACTTTACAGAAGAATCTCTTTTCAGACGCAGTTGCTTATCAATATGAAGTAATTAATTGTCGCTTCTAAATATAAATGAGAAATACTTTGGGTCATCGTAGAAACCATGGCACATTAGCATTCCCCTGCGACAATTAATTCTAGGTCACAATAAGAGAATCCGTTACCGTTCACCACTTAATTTATTTTGTATATGAAGATATGAACCATTCAGACAAATTCTACAATATCGTGTCATACTCCCATGGTGTTGGTGATCATAGTTGCTTTTGTTTAGTAGTTCAGTTTATCATGTTATGTGGCATTCAGTTCATCCTCAGACATAGAACAGGGACTTCCTGGACGGTTGTCCTCTTGGTTTAGCTTCCACTGTTGAAACTTTTACTATTCCTCATTAGATACATAGTGAGAATGTGTGTTTAATTTGTTTCATATATTCTGTGTGAAAGCTAATCCATTGAGTCAGCCAACTTCACTGCTTGTGGGCAGTTACTTCATATTTTCTCGTCAGGCATAATTTACGGAGGGTCAGACGTTTCTCCAGTCTGCTGCAATAGGAATGAGTCATTTTTTCCCCAGCCAGCTAGGTTGCTTCCCTTTGCCAAGTACAAGAGGTGTAAGACAAGCATTGCAAAGAAGGGAAAAAAAATCAAATGAGAATAGTAATAATAATATAAAAAATCATCATGTGGTGGATTTCTCGGGATTTTCTGTTACTTGTTACTTCAAATAACAAGAGAAAAATTTGATTTTCTCCCTTCTTTTACAATGCTTGTCTTATACCTCTTGTTCTTGGCAAAGGGAATTAGTTTGGCTGACAGTCAGAATAGTCCATTTATTTATTCCTTATTTTCACTGCCATGTGTTTGCGAATGAGTACGTGCTGGGGAACTGAATACATAATGAGATATTTCGAGGTCGGACATATGACCGAGAAATAGCCGCTCACATGCTGATTTGTGTCCATGCTCTGCACATGGCAGACAACTGCTGGCGGATGATGAGCATTCAGATTTGTTCACGTCGTATAAAAAAAACCCATGTGTGAGCGAGCATTGAGCTGTCGGTCATGTGACAGATCTAGGACTTCTTCATAATACAGGATTATTCAGAAAGAATGAACCGATTTCATGAAGCATTGCCTCAGTTCCCAAGCATTGTCATGGAATGGGTTAGTAATCATTTGAAAGAGAGGTTTTCTAAGTTTTGAACAGCTGCCACAGAGGCCTGTAGTTGCGTCATTTTTCCCGCAACGTTCAGTTGTTTGTTTACCCAATTGTTTGTTTACACCTCCATCACCTCTAGTATCCAATGGCAAAATTCCATCCCCTTCCTCTTGTCGGTGCCTGAACGAGGCGTAGTCTGTATAGTTTCACATGTAGATGTCTTCTCAAAACACACCGGATAATGGATTCATGGATTACAAGCTCACTGCTAGCCAATCTATGGACTTCCGGGGACGCCTCTCAAACGCACCACGGATTCTCGCCACGTCTTGTTCTCCGAAACTCATCTTCGACCTGGACTTTTTCCTTTACACAGACAGTCACTGTTTTGAAACTGTTGAAACCGTAGTCGAATGTTCTTATGAGAGGGCGGATTAATGTCGAATCGCTTTCGAAAAGCACGCTGCACCGTGACAACTGAATTTGTTTTCGCGAACTCTAGAACGCAGAATGCTTTTTGTTGAGGACTCGCCATTCCGAGGATAAACAAACAGTTGAACGTTGCAGGAGAAACGACGCGACTACAGCGTCCCTACGGCAATATCCAGAACTTAAAAAAAAAAAACTTTTTTAAATGGTCACTGGCTCATTCCATGACGATGCTTGAGAACTGAGTCAATGCATCATGAAGTCTGTTCATTCTTTTTGAATAACCCTATATATGCAGGAAGTTGGCTTCACAGCTCACGAAGTGAAAGTCCGCTGGATCCTGCAGCAGCTGACTGATTAAAACCGATTATTTATCGTGTATTGTTGTCAGTTGTCAGCATCAGCTGTTGGTTATCTTTCCTGAAGTAGCTAACTCTAGGCGATTTTGATATTACAGAAAACGAAAGGACACGGAGGTAAATGTCACCGATTATATTACTTCGTTAAGTAATAATACGTTGGACAGTTTTTACGTCTTTGCAGTTTAATGATTAGCCAAGTGCTTTTTTATTTTGTTAAATTTTTTTAAACCCGGCTCCTTTTTCATCGTGCTGCGATATTAATTAATAATTTTTGTTATAGCACGAACAGGATAATGTTGCTTGAAGTATATGCTTTTAACACTCTCCGCCAAAGTTAGCTAAATAATATATTCAATCGAATGAGACCTACATCGAAATGATTATATTAGTTCCAGATTATGCCCAGTTCATAGAGGTCACGGCGGGAGCAATGCACAGTAAGCCCGCAGCCGAACAGTGTCATCACTATAATATTTTTTTTAAGTCATCATGATTTTCGAAAAATATTCGGGTACTTCAATAAGATCTTTATTACAATGACCCAGTGTTTTATTTTACACTTGTAGGGTTAGTTTACATGTGTTTTTAATAGTGATGGCGATTTTTAGTTGTTTTGATTTTTTTTCCTCAAGCCTTTCAGTCCTAAGAAAGTAGGATTATCAGGATGATGGCTGCCTGTTTTTTTGGGGGTGTTTTTTTGCGTGAAATTTTTTGTGAGTAGAAACTTGGAATTAAGAAATTTTGCTCGGACAGAGGCATTCCGGCTACTCCACATCGATTTTTAACTGTCAGGGTTTTTTTAACGTTAACACACGGGACCTCCGAAATATATTCACCCTATCTGAGAAGGCTAGACTTCTCTACCCGAAGGAAACCAGGGGACCATTGAGTCACTGAAAAAAAAACAATGCAGATCCTAATCTTCGAATCTTCCCATCTCCCGGCGGCAAATCTGGAGACTCGAATTTGCGACCTCCACGATGTGAGTTTTTCGCCAAGTAGCTGACACCTAAACCCCTCCCCCCCCCCCCCCCTTTTTAGCTTTTGTGTGCTGATTTGCCGTTCTGTTGTTCCACCTAGCTTATGTGAGAATTGTTTCCCGGGCCGGGATCATCCTCTCTACCGCCCGCCCTCTAGTACAGAGCTGCTCTCAGAACAGATTCCCGAAAACACTTTAGTTCTTCACATCTGCTCTTCCCGGCCACCCACATTTTCACTCTCTCTTCTCCTTCTCTCTCATTTCTCATGCATTGTGTTTGTTTATTATTATTTTTTATTTCTCATTTTTTTTTTTTTTTTGCTGTCTACCTTGATCAGTCTGTCCATGGACAGCATTTCGTTTTTATAAAGCATATTATCGCCTTCATTGAATGTCTGTAGCTAATCCTTACGTCTTGTGCAACATTTTTCACTAAATTCGTTTCTGGCCATGGATATCATCCGGTCAGCCATATTTATTATCTGTTTCATTCTCCAACGTCATGTTTCATCTTCTGTTTCTTTACTCCTTCAGAGGCCCTCATTTTTAATTCTAGGAATAACAGCAGTGTGTAGCAGCCAGCCATTCTAGTCTCAGCTTCTTAATGATCTTTTTAGTGAATTCACGACTCCAAGCGTTTGTTTTGTTTTTGTCATATGGTGTAATTATAGCAGCCCGCGGGCTTTTTACATGTATGGTGGCTTTCATCACTTAATGAAGTCTTTCAACGAACCGGAAGATCTGCTTCAAAAGGAAGAGAATAATCGTAAACTGTCATACATTTTAGGAGCGTCAGATACGGTTTCAGTATTTGCGATATTGATCTCCCACTGTACTGTATCTACTGCCGACTCAGCCAGAGTACTGCAAAATAAATAAATAAATAAATAAATAAAACAGTGCAAATATCGATAGTCTATCAATATCAATGACTATAATACAGGGATATATATGACACCGGCTACAGAATTATCAAACAGTAAAGTTGTAGGCAATGGGCGTAAATGTTATTGTTGTTGTTTTGCAGTTTATTCCTTTACTAATTTTATATATAGA
>JBCEWB010050411.1:0-14188 GCA_039654565.1 Peronia peronii | reverse complement strand
ATAGATAGATAGATAGATAGATAGATAGATAGATAGATAGATAGATAGATAGATAGATAGATAGAGAGAGAGAGATAAATAGATAGATAGAGAGAGAGAGAGAGAGAGAGAGAGACGGACACTGGCACCAGTAAATCTGCAATGTATGTTTTGGACATGGAAACATGAAAAGTATATAGAAAATAAGAAACAGTTCTGTCGATGACCCACCAGTTCATGTCACCTGAACAAAATTGATATTTTATTACGTGATACTGCTTACCTTTGACAATGAAGATCCATGGGTCAGACAGCTGGTACATACTATGGCCCGGGGAGGGCGCCGTGGTGGCCTGCAGTGCTCGCTCACACTGCAAGCTACTCAGGGCTCCTCGGTCACCTTGCCTGCAGCTTGATCAGTATCCAGATGACGATGGAATCTTCCCCTCCACAACACGCAAACTTCGGCAGCTAATTTGTGTGAAAGTCTCCTGTGATCGATAGATTCCATTCTACTGGCACAGACTTCTCCGGGGGGCCTGTCCTCTCCACCTCTACACCGACATTACTTTAAACAACCGCGAACACAGAAATATATCCACAATCACTGTACTGGATTCCTCCATAGATCATATAGTAGCAGCCTACTCACATTCACATTGGCATCATCTCATGTTTATTTCGCTGTTCAAATCATTAAATCCGAACTATTAACCCAAAAAATGTGACCGTACAGCTCAGGAAGTAGAGATCCACAAGTATCCATCAAATCTAATTCACAATTACAACAACATCAATAACTTTTTGCTACAGACTGGCTAAACTTGAAAAAAAAAAGAAGACTTCTAATACTGATGTCTAAAGTTTATAAACATATATAAATTCCTACACAAACAATCGATTACGGGCTGGGAAACACAAAAACTTAGATTATCGGAACATTCCATCATTCTCTTCCTTCACAAAGCAAACTGGATAATAGAAAGAGAACAATCCAACAAATTCAATCGAATAACATGATTTGAATACTTCATAGTTTTTCTTTCTGTTTTTTATTGTTTCCTGCCAACACTGTTCAACAGATCTTTATCAGTGAGCAGTCCAGTAAATCAAAATGGATGTGATGCTGACATGGAGATGATGACAATCTCTGCCATGGCCCGACGTGCTTCCAAGAAAATGGCCGAGATAGTCTAATTTAGACAGACTGAAAGGCCTACAAAAACTTAAACCTTAACCTTATCAAAATTGATTCCTAAAATAAAACCACAATGTGTTATAAATTCCCCCACTGTTTGTCATATGCTTCATCATTTGGCCCACACCTGCTATGTCACGTGTTCATCAAAGCTCAACAAACATTTTTGCGCTTACAGAAGAAGACAGTGCTAACCAGTACATGATTGTAATCATTGAAAAAATTATCCGCATACGTTTGATCGACATCTCACGGATATGTCACGAATATTTTTTAAAAGATGAAACAAACAAATAAATTGCAAGCTAAAAAGATACATCAACCAGATTTTGTACAATAAAGACAGGGTGCTTTATGTGTTTGGTTTAAATTTCTGTTTTAAAAGTAGGGATACGCTGAAATTGTCCCATGTTAAAAAAAAAAAAATAAGGAAAAAAAACAGTTATAGTGTTCATCTTGTGCTGTCTAAGGACATTATCATGTGTCTGCTCCACAAGTCCCGCCAAAAGGCATTTTTTGTTTGTTTGTGTGTGTATTGCACACCATTTGATTTCATGATGTGCCACTCCCATAAATCCACGATACTACCGAAGACAAGGCCATTATGACTTAAAAAACGGAATGCCAGTACTATAATTGTCCGGATGGTGACCGATTTATCGACCGTATAATGTGTGTATAACTACGAATTGAGTCTTATTTGGTCAGACAGTCAACAGCTCTGTGAAATGATTGATTGACAAGTTGTTTTGCCTGTACAAACCTCAGCCTCAGCGCCGGTTTGGAATCACTCAATTTCCAAGAAAAAACACACTCGTATTCTGCCTCACCACACATAAATATCATTCTATAGGCTTTTTGTCATTTGACCCACAGGCCTGTCTGTTATTTTTCTTTTCGTCCAAATAAATCAGGTATTTATTCATCAAAAGACTGCTCTCCGGAGAATGTGATGAAATGCGTTTTGGAAGATACAATATATAATGCCCAATAATAATACCAAATCTGAATGGTCAGTAACTTGCAAAATTGCTGAGAGATGTTTTGTACCTTGCGCTATAATACATTCTGTAATACGTCTTTCAACCTCCTAGTGGAGGATATCTCGAGAGCTACAACAGAACAATTCCATTTACTGTCCTGTATCGGGCTAATCTAAACTGAAACAAAATTCCACAGCAGGAATATGAACAACAGCCCCGACAATAACAAGAACAACGAGATGGAAAATATGAGCATTGCGGTAATTCAAAGACAACGACCTGCATATTGCGCCCGCTCTCTCTACCCCTCTCTCTTTCTCTCTCTCTCTCTCTCCCTCTCTCTTGTGTATGCTTTTGTGACTCTGGCTGAGAGCATAAGCGTATGTGTGGTGTGAGGTTTTTTTTTTTTTTTTTCTCAAGCTGCTCTCCAGGGTGTCAGGTTGCTCGAAATGTAGAATTTAATGTTGCTCGAGCTTGTTTTTCTTCCTAGTCTTTCTAATTCGCGCATTTCTGACAGGAGTTGCCCAGCAAATGAAGATGGATAAAGAAACACTGTTTTTGTAAATCGGGTTTACCCCTGACCCTAGCATAGCTTTACGTGAATGTTCCATCACCCAGCCCTCCATCAGCCCCCCCCCCCCCCCACCCCCAAATTCATTATACCTGTAATATCCTGCAAATTCAATTCTCTTGAAATCCACGCTCTATCGAGTGCACAGAGAAAAATTCGAAAGGGGACAGGGAAAGAAGGGGGGAGGGGGGAGGGAGGGAAGGGGGGGGGGGGGTAAGGGGAGGTGGAGAGCAATTGGATTTCCTTCAATCGAAATATTTAATACATGACAATAGTTAGTAACTTCTTCCACAGTATTCGTCAATGTATTACTGAAACAAAAAAATTCATTACACTCCAGTTCCTGTTTCATCTAAGAAATATCTGATCTGAAACAAACAAACTGCGGTACCATAAAAGGGAAACACACCAAAATTTCTAACCTAAAGGCATCTTATGAACATTGAAAAGCATACAAAACCGTGAAATGAAGGACTCTGATTCCCATGATTGAAGCAATGTCACCTTAGCAGTGCTGATAGGTTTCTAGCCAAACTATAAATAATCTGGTGAACACACGTTAGGGCAACATGTTCAGTGAGGCACAAGAACAGGTTTGTAGATGAATAATCTTGATATTATGCAGTAAATAAAGATTAACAGATTAAGATGATTATATAATCACAGCCAGAATAAACTCCATCCCTAAATCTTGGCGCGGCGCACATACAAGGCGGACCAAATGAACGATTCGATATTGAACTCTGATACCTGACTGAACTCTGGGAAGATGCCCGTAGATCTATTGCAAAAAATCTCTAGAAATATGGGATGGGCAGGAAATTTAGTACTAGAACTCTTGACTGTGAGTGACAAAACTTCAAAAATTTAAAGCCTTTTGAATCTAGATGCTCTTCAAAGAACAATAGCAATGTCAAAGATTAAATTACGGGGGAAAATAGATAAACAAATAAACAGTAACACTGATACGAAAAGAGGACTAAAGGAAAGCTTACTGAAAGTTACCAACCCAATAGTCTGATGCTAATCAGTGAGCCCCCGCGGGGGCCCCAGGTTTATAAGTAGGTTCTCTGCTCCCACCTGCAGGCGGTGTAAGCCCGCCATCGGTGGGGTGTCTCCCATGGAGTGCTATCCTCGAAATTCCATGGGAGACATCTCTTCTCTCCCTCTTTCCTTGCTCCTGTCTTCTGTCCCGCTTTCTTTCCTCTCTTCTTCTTGACGTGTAAACGCATCTTACCGTGTTTGATACAATATAGCCGTAATCGTGCTTATGTGTCGTTAAACCCCAACACAACAACAACAACAACAACAACAACAGCTAATCAGTGAATCAGTTACTCGATCCGACGTAAATAAAAGAAGGAAGGCAAGGAAGAAAGAAGGAAAGAAGGCGGCGGGGAGGAAAGCCATTCTCCTCCCGCCGCTCCGCGCATGGACAGGTGTTATTGCAATAAAATGATTTATGCTTCTTATTTCAAAACAATTTTTTTTCCATGCTCTCATCTAGGGGAAGGCGGACAACAACAACTTAAAAATAAAACAATAAAGGCTTTAACTTACTTTAAGCCCAGTTTTACATTTTGGCCATTTTAAATTGTTCCCCCTAAAGGACATCTATCTGGATGGATGGCTGCACAGACACATGGAGAGCTGACAATCTCCGCCACAGCCCGACAGGATCACAACAACGGCTGAGACAGTCTTATCCAAAAGACTGAAAAGCTTAAAGGAACCTACTACTAGTAAGAAGGAACAAAAGATGTAAAACAGAAAAGATAGAGAAGAAATAGAAGAAAGTCAAATTGTTTGAACTGTAAACGCGTGAGTAGAAAACAATCGGGTGTTACTGTAAAACGCATACAAAGGCAGAAAACAGAACTGGCGTAGAAAGAATTCGACATTCATGAATAAGATCCCATTTTCTTTTGACGTTAGATGCAGTAGATGGAAATGTTTGCATACACTGATAATATTATATAATCTTGGACACTATAGCAGTGCAATGAGATTGCGAAGGCCTTTAGGTCATCAAACAGCGCCTATTTTGCTAGACGTCTTGATTTAGCTGATTTCATTTTATTTTCAGTCAATGGTAGGACCTCTCGGTTGGAATTCCTGCATCTGATCCTGGTCTAGTTCAAGCAAATTATTTTTTCGTGTCTTTCCTCGTCATATCCAATTTTTTCTCCAGTTTTAAGGGTTTAAAAAAAAAAAAAAATTTCTTCTATTTCTTTTGTCGCGAGAGAAACATTTTCTTTTGTGTCTGCTAATTCAGCCAATACTCTCGAGAGATGAGCATGAAAAGGTCAAGAAGGATGAGGCTAGGAATGCTCATTCTGGTCTGTTTTCCATACTAGAGTCAGAGACTCGCGTCTACAGACAGAAGGTCAGCCGGGCTATTGCGCATGCGTGATATGACGTCAGACCGCGGGAACTACATAAATATTCGTTTATCCTTTGCTTGCGTTTCCACGCTGTGATAGTTTTATCATGTTTTTGATCGCTGTTTGATAAGACAAGTGGTTTGTTTTGTTTTGGTTATGCTATTGTAATTAGATAAATAAATAATCTATATAATAATAATAACTGATTTAGATCGATCTAAATCTAGATTTTTGCATGTTTGACCCGGTTTCCCATGGGCACGCAGCTGATTGCCATTTTCGCACATGTGCATTGGGCCGGCTGACTTTCTGTCTGTAGATGCAAGTGAGTGAGAACAACTGTGAGGTGGTAGGTTGTTCATGCTTGTTTGTCTGGTAGTTTCTACACTGGATATGTGTGAAACATTCATGGCATGGCATCCGCTCTAGATCACCGCATCTTCAGTCCTTGGTAAAAAAATCTGTATCTATAAAAGTAAGCATCGCACACTTTCTAAGTCTGTAAGCTTATGAATTTAAATTGCAAAGGATTAACATGGAGGGAAAAAGATGTGACATCTTGCTGCCCAACAAAATCACATGTACTTTTAAACTGAGTCTGTAAACTTTCAATTTGACTACATCTACATTTTTTATTGTTCTTCTCACCGCTTTCCTCATTGTTGTCTGTCATACACTTCTCCCATTCAGCCCGTATCTCCGAATGCCTACAGTAAAACATAATTAACATCCCCTAATCAATTACAGCTAGTCTAGACCTAGCGCCTAATCTAAGATAAATGTGTCAGATTAAACTGTAGAAATCTTTGAATCTCTCACCGCTAGACTGGGTTATATTGCAGTGCTGGCTACGGGTCAGTGGAGTAGGTTGAGTTCGATGGGTCCCAGAGTTCAATGGCCGACGCTTTCTTCAATTCAGACCGCCAACATCGGTGTGTGTCGGTAATAGCATGTCCAAGGGCGAGCTCTAGCTCTTAGTCAGCAGGGAGAGATTTATCACTTTGTCAGGAATGTGATCATCGTGCTCTCCATCCTGTCCAAGCGGTGCCAGACAGCTGTGGTAGAGCAGGTCCTGCTAGCTATTGAAACTCTAGGCCACGTCCGGTAGGTCATCAGTCACCCTTGTAATGAACGGCTCATTAGCGCCGCAACTCGTCTCACATGGGAATGAAGGAGGAGAGCCTAGATATTCCAGAAATAATCAGTATGGAATTTCATCAGAGATTTCAATCCCAAGGAAAAGTAACATACTCCATATAATTAAGTTTATATACAGAACCTTGTTGTTATCTTTTATCTTTATATCTGTGTGGCTGGATTAAAATTGCTTTATGAATTTACGGATATCTGAGAGATTCGCTGTGAGTATATTGGTGTATTGATAAATCATTGAAAACATTCCCGTGAATTGCAACATGATATTGACATATGCGGGTATCAATAACTTTGAAATAGTCAGCTCTGTTACAGAGAAATCTCCGTACCCATTCAACCATGTGGTTCAGGTGTGTTGTCAAACAGGCATTTTAGTGAGCAACCCCAAAAGCACCGTTGCGACTCTGTTTACATTCGAAATGGATATCAAATTAGAGCAAAGAGCAAGAATCAAAGTTTGTGCCACACTTCGTAAAATAACTGCTAAGATTTTTGAAATGATAAAAAAGATCTTGGGTGATGTTGCTCTGCGCCGAGCTACATGTTTAGAGTGGCATTCACAATTCAAGAGGAGCAAAACTTCACTTGAGGGCAATCAGAAATGTGGACAACACCCTCCAACAAGCACAACGCCAGAAACATTGAAAGAAAATGTTTTCTTCTACAAGTATGGAGTTGTGCGCCGCCACGTAATACCCCAGGAGCAAACTACTGTCGATTCTGATTTCTGCTATGAAATTGTGAGACAGCAGAGGGGTGAACGTTAGACGATAAAGACCCGAACTCTGGAGTGGTGACAATTGGATGCTTGCAAGGCGATACGTCTAGCCACACTGTTTAAAAAATTCTTTAGTTTTTGGCCAACAGCAACATATCCTCGCTTCCCTTCTATCAAAAGAACCGAATTTAGCCATCTGTGACGTATTTTCCATTCCCCAACATGAAATTTTATTCAAAAGCCGTAGATCTGACATTGTGAAAGAAATGGAACATGAATCGCAGGTGGTTCTTTACAAGCTTACAGAACGTGACTTCCTGTAGACATTTAATTCATGGCAAATATGTTGAAATCGGGGTAATAACATCCTAGGAGAGTAATTCGAAGGAGACAAAAGCGAAATCTAAATCTGATATATTGTTCAGAATTTATATATAGCTATAGTTCGGGATTTGATATCACTTCTTATATATATCTGAATATCTGTGTGTATTATCCAAAAGGTGACATTGATGAATTTTCTGAGTTTAAAATATATTTAGTCAGTATTTTTAATGCATCTAAATTCATATTAATGTGAAAAATGATAAGATGTTTCAACATTCAAAATTGGTCGGGATGAATTCTCTGTACAGACAGCATCATTATATGATCTTCGAAAAATTGTGAAATCATATCTAGCTAAGTCCATTCATAATTGATGGCTCGCTGTAATTGGAAATGTCTGCCTGTCGAAATATTCTGCCTCTAGAACACTGATAGCACATCTAGAGTCTATTGTTCAACATGATGAATAAAATTCCAGCACATGCAAAGACTCGGTCGCTGTAAATACGACTTACATTTTACAAACTCAACAGAGTTTACGCTCAGGCAACTGTACGCAGTTGGTGTAGCTCGTTACTCAGTGATATTATGAGACGCTCACTGATTTCTTCGATAAACCTGTAAAATTTGTCAAAGGCTGATGTACACGTGTAGACTCATGCCTGTCTTTCAAATCATCGTTCATGCTTTCATATAGACATTAGTTTTGTAGCTCATATCACAGTCTACCCAATTGCACCAAGGGCTTGCAAACAAGCGTTTGCGTATTTCAAAGGCTGACATGAATTTATACATATCATCGACTGGTGAGATAACCATTCGCAGGAGGTGGAAACGCGAAATTTATGCCGTGATACATCATCCACTGTTTTCTTGAATGCAGCGAACACGACTGCTGTGAAGAAACCAACAGAATACGCTAACTAAAGAGGATGGTGGATTCTGATGAACTATCGTCTATCAGAAATTTTTGCGCTATAGACAGCCTTGTAGCGATACTAAGAAGGAAAAAAAAAACAAACGCTCAGCACAGTATGAACACTTCCTCATTTCGTTATCTCAGTTCACAAATGTTGTATCTTCACTTTCTAGAAAGTCAGCAAGTGCGTCGATAGATTACGCTCAACTGCATCCATCGATTCTGATTGAGAATGTACAAGCTACGCATTAATGTTCATGGTTATTGCGGGTCCTCTATATCACATGTATAATCAAAACTTCAAAGCAGGATTTTTCATGATTATTACCAGTGGATATACAACAATTGTGAACTGAGATGACGACTGTTTTGGCATTGACTATAAATAAAACAGCTATATTGACAAAGAGAAAAATATCAAAACTCTACTATAGCAGAAACGAAGAAAAAAAAATGCAAGGGTCTTTTTGGAAAAAGAAAATCGCATTCAAAGTTTCTTGGATTACTTAAGAGTTTCCAAAAGCTCGCCATAGGCAGAAGTGTTTTACGTCATCAGTCGATGTGTATTCAACAACAAACACAATTATCGCGAAAAATTATTCATCACACGCTGTCCTACGCCACAAGAATAGCATGTTTATTAATAGGTGTAAACGTTTTAGTGGCATTCATGATGTACTAAGTACTCAACAGGATAAAGTGCGACTTGTACCTACATACCAACAACATTTGCGCTTACACCCAGATGATTGTACGATTTATCTACGCGTATGAATGATAAGAAGGAAAGGGGGAGGGGGGGTCAATCTATGCATTAGGAGCATGTATGTCATATGTCACCTCATCATTAAGAATTCATTCAACGACAAACATACTTTAGCTTTGCTTTGACAATTGAACACAAGCTGTGATAATATGTTATACGCGTGAACACGGATACTTTTTTACATGGAGCTGTCAGTAACATTACACCGCACAGTGCAGATGTATTCAAGGGAAGTGTGACAAGACTTCAGTCACAACAATATTTGAATTTATACATTGGAGAAAATATTTTTTTCTAAGCCTGCTAAGGTAGTAAAATGGGATGGCACACTAAGATCAAACTTAGGGCCCATGGTAACTATTTTCTCCAACGATGATCATGATAAAACTTGAGCGTCTGATATAATGCATCAAATCTTAAACACCGTCTAAAGTAAATTTAAAGAGACAAAGATTCTTCTTCTTCCTCTTAATTTTTGGTTTAGTTGTAGACTGAAGTTGAGCATTTTCAGTTCTTTTTCAAACAAATTTTATTACAAGATACGAGCCCCTGCTACAAGATGCTACAAACAGTTCAAGAGCAAACATTCTTGATGTTTTGAGGGTGCGCATTTCGTGTCAATCACCAAACAAGCCCTTCAACCTTTGGGTGCAATTCGATCAGATGCCACCTAAACAAGAGAGTAATTGAATAAACCCTCACAGTTCGATAGGAGCATGGCAGTGGTAATGTGATCAGCTCATCCTCGCCGTCGACCTGATGGAGAGAACAGCTCCGGCGTTTGACTTCATGAATACAAACAACGGCTCGCTGTCTTCATTACTGTCCACCTACGTGGTAGCATATAAAACAAACGGAACACTGGCCGTTCCCTCCTTCGTCTTCCCTTTTCTAAGTTCCACCACCCCCTGATCACTTCCCCACTTCGTAACCCCATCCCAACCAAGCTTGATGATGAATTACGCGATTTACAATTGGAACAGGCTATTAGTGCCAGGACTGATGATAAAAAAAAAAAAAAGGAGTCACAATGGTGGTTGCCTAGGCGGTCTTAATGTTCCAGATACTTGAACAAAACCTATATCTCACTCTAATCCTAACACTAACCCGAAGCCTAAATCTAACCCTAACCCTAAATCGAACTCTAATCATAATCCTCCTGAAATCACTTGGCCTGTTGTGGAACTTATCCCTCCTAGAGTCTATAAAGTCTATATCTAGAACCTACAAGGTTTAATAGAATGCCCAGAATCAAATCAAACAAATCAAACAATGCAATTTGATTGTGTGAAAATGAAAATCTGCGACATGGTCGCAACAGACCACTGAGTCTGTTCTGACCACCGGGTAGCAATAGTCAGTGTGTTAAAATTATCAGAAATAGCAGCACTGTTGGACAAAAGGGAATGTTACAAGAGCCCCATACAGGCTTATGGCAACGAGGAAATCAACAGTAGCAACTTTGGTGTAGGGAAGAGATCTCGTTAATTTCATGCGGAGATAAAAACAGTGATATATAACAACAACAGGTTAGATCACAAAACAGACCCAATTACGTTGATCACTCTGTAATTTATTTGCTTTGTTTCAGTAAATTACACGCAATTATTCATGTCGAGGGAAATGTTTTGATAAAACTCATAACGTGTTACCTAAGCTTATCGTGTAATTTTTCATATGCATTGAAAAACAAAACAGTACAAACAAAATCAGAATGTGGTTATTACATCGCCGTCTCTTTGCAGAATGTGTAACCCTTTAATAAATATCTCTATTTTCCTATCATTAATATCATCAAAAAGCTGACAGTGCAATCATAATGTACAGGCATTTATATTATAAAAATGAAGATCATTAGAGCGTCAAATGACTCTGAAATAAGCATTTGACTCCGTGATCACTTAGACGCTATTTTCTCAACAACACATTATACAGTTTCTCCCAATATTTGTCTTTTAAGATAAATACATTTTCTAGGTGTAAAAAAAATAATTAAAAATATTACTATTACTATGAATACAATTTTAAAAAATTATGTTCACTTCACGAGCGAAATCGTCCTAGCATATCAAACTGGAAGCCAAGAATTAAAACCTTTATTTTGCATTCTTTCAGCTTAGCAGCCGAAACGGTAACTGGCAAAAATGGACACAAAATCTTTCCTCTTTCCTGTGGTCCGATTAGTGGTTAAAGCCGATTAACTGTACTGTCACTTATCGTTTAAATGTCTCCTGTCCGCGTGTGTCCCATCCAAATTATCAGCGGTACATTAATTGTAGACTTGCCTATCTCTGAGGATGTGCTATCACCACACAGAGAGATCGTTTCAGAGAGTTAGGGTTAAAATAGCAATCGCCAGATTTACTGGCTTGTGGCAGAAAATGTCAACAGGGATTTTATCCACTGGCACCTGAAAGCCGATCTGTCTGATTAGCTTTTCGCTTTGATCTTGTTGGATTAACCAGGTGATCGGTGTAAACGCTAGTCTCCATTTTCTATCTGTCAAAGATTAATTACTACATAACAGTTCCATCAGCGATAGCAACAGAAATAAAAGAAATAAAACAACAGCAGTAATAAACACAGCAGCAATGACAAACAAAACCTTTTTTCAGCGCTTTTATTTTAATCGACTGCTGGTGTAAACACCATTAGCTTTAAAAACTATTCAAATAGGAAAATCACTTCGTATTAGTTTTTCGCAATTTGCTTTATCAAAGAGGGGCAACAGTTTTGAAACATTTACTAGGTATATATGAGCGAATATTTTGTGGCTTTGTCTATTTTCTTTTCTTTTCTTGCCTATTATTGACTGTTAATAAATCGTGTATGATTTTCAATAAATCAAAACACAATTTGCAAAACTTCTAGCAAGGCAATCTGGCTTATCGCCGTACCAATACGGTTAAAATTTTGGCTACACGACTAAATAGTCTGAATGAGACTTTATGCTATGTTTTGACAGACACTCAAAATACAAGCAGAATTTCGCTTTTTTTAAGAGTCTGAAAATGGGATTGTTGTGTTCATCGATTCTCTGTTTGGTTATTTGTTATTTTAACAGCCTTAGACAAAATCTATTCAAAATAAGTGCGCCATAGTGCAGAGATTCAGGCATACAGTTCCTGGTAAGAGCCAAGACAGACCCAGTGGTTGTTCCAAAGAATCTCCTTGGCGACCGTGCGAAGTAATGCCTTCTTTATTATCACATCAGCGAGGCAGTTGTCGCTGTCGCCCGAAACCGATCAACTCCTGTGAAGGTACGTTTACTTTCATGAGATAGATTGCATTGAACTATGTTGTCTTTGGAAAAGGCTAACTTTATCTGCTCAAAATTCGTGAACTGGGCTTCTTCTTCCCCATTTAACTTGTACTAGAATGCATTTCATAATTACGGTAACAGGACTTTGAATAGTAACAGGACTTTAAAAGCCTCTTTGATATTGCTAGATTGACAAGAATTTGAACACCTTACATATAGCTGCTCTTGCAATGTCTGCTTCTCGGCAAAGTAATAACTGTGAATGTCTCCGTCAGATCTATCGGCAATATGAAAAGATTGTCATACAGTTGCACACCATTGACAGATTTGAAAAATACTGATTAATCTGAACGTTATGGCTATTTTCTTATTACTTTCCAGACAACCCTCGTAATCAGGTTTCAGACTATAAAAATTAATATGTTAATTCTATCAGGTATGTCTAATATCAACCATTTCTGCCAGTGTGTCTCTTTTCCTTTTCACTTTCAGTATTATTTTCCTTCCTTTTTTTCTATTAAACTTTGTATAGTTTGTGAGACACAAAGTGAAAAATAAGGTTCCCGGTATCTGTGTTTGCCCAATCTTCTCTGTCAGTGATTGGCACTGTTAGGAATCTCAGGTTAATTATCACTTAGTTATATATATATATACACACACACACACACAAAACAAACAAACAAACATACAGACACATATACGTTAATATACAAAGCTACCTTCAGACAAAGGCAAAACTAGAAACGAAAGAAGATAATGAGCAAAATGAAAAATGATTTGAATCATTGACAGCCAATTTATCTTTTAAAACCTAATTTCCGACGAATTTCATGGCTCTCTACTATAGTGAAGGAAAAGAAAGATAATCATTTCTATGAAATAAAAGTAATTGCAGTAGAGTTGTCACATATGTGAAGAAATATTTTATTTGTTTTCCCATTTCAATGAAATTATATCATACTTTCAGCACTCGCATAATTTCATCCAAGTCCTGCAGGAACAACAGAGAAATTCCTATTTCAGAATCGATTAGAAAAAGTTAATATGCATGTCACAAAGTGCAAGAAATTATCTGGAGACGCGGAGACTTCAGTGTTATAAAATACACCACAGAAAAAAATCCTGGATAGGATTAGTCAAAACTGCGATCTCTCTAAAATTAATCTAATTGAAATGTATGCAACATGTTAATGAAATCCCAGTGCCGTATGGTCATCAGACAATCCACGCGGCGCAGTCCGATAAAGTATTGCATGGAATTGGCCTCATTATTATCTGCACAAAGTCGAATAGTTTCCAAAATACAAGCAAACACAGGCAGATAGGAAAATGCTTTTTTTTTCCACTTCGATCAAATATCGGCTATTCACAGCATCAAAATATTGAACAATTGAACAAACCCCCGCCGCTTGTCCAGGAAGCTTCGTCTTTGAAAATGACGCGTTCTCCTGGGGTTAGCACAAACAGTGTATTGAGGGTTCATCTTTTCAGATTTTGGTAAATTGGGTGCCGTATTGGGAGGGTAAACGCTGGGGGGTGAACCCGCGTGTATGCCCGGAATATATCACCCACAGATCAATACTGAACCTTTGACACCGACGCTCGCCACAGAGGCAACGGTAAAACTGCAGCCCCTCGCGTCCGCCTCCCCAACACCGGCACTACTACTGTGGCTGTGGAGAGCAAGGATGAGGAACATTTGAGATAACAGTATCTCTGCGGACCCTCCACAGAGACTCAAACTTCGCCATCGGAAAGGGCAGGATGAATTCATCGAAACTATGTGAATGATTATAGCTCTAGAAACAACGATACATCAGTGTCACATCCTACACATAAACAAACAGATAGACAGGCAGACAGACAGACAGATAGATAGATAGATAGATAGATAGATAGATAGATAGATAGATAGATAGATAGATA
>JBCEWB010050400.1:0-14188 GCA_039654565.1 Peronia peronii | reverse complement strand
GAAAAATTCAGATCTTCACCTCTCTGTTTATATTTTGTCTTAATGTTTCATGATCTTCTATTGCACGTGTTGTTGTGCTAAAATACCACACATTTTCACTAAGTCACAGCAGTTACATTGCGCTCCCCGGTGGGCTGGTGGTGAACCGTGAGTGACCTCTTAACCCCGGCCGCCTTGTCGGCACGGGCCAAACTAAAGGCACGCTGATGCACAGCCGTGGCTCATTCTTTGTAAAGGGAAACAATCTTGTAATAAAATAATGCCTCATTAATTATTCGATAATGGCATCCCTTGTTAAAATTGGAAGTCGAGCTCTCTTTTCTCGAACCCATGAGGATGGTCCCAGCAAATTCAAATTGAGCAGACTTGACTGTATTTTTTGGCAGAAGGCATTTTTGATATCATTTTAAGTTTTTGAGAAATTTGAGATTTTGGAGTCAAATTTTCGAAAAAATCAGTGACCTTGTAAACCAGTTTTAAAATATTGTGGAGATAAACTAAGCACTTTATCAAAAGTCTGGTCTGACAAAATTTAGATATTGAACTGGAAAATGTATGCATGTAAATGTCAAGCAAATGGGTGGCAAAAGTTCAAAAAATCATATTTCAAGTTACACAATATCGAGTGGCAAAATCCAAGTTGGCAGCCTTTGCTATGGTAATCATGACTGATTTCAAATTTTTTGTTTGTTGTTTTCCCCTAACTTGAGCATGTCAGAACTGATGGTAATGGTTAAAATTATCCTCCCCCCTCCCTCCCCCCCCCCCCCCCACACACACACACACTTCCCTGCAGTTTCCAAAATGACTCCCAGGACTTGTGCCCCCCTCCCCCCAATCATCAGCGTTGAGGGGAAATATATTGAAATTGACACTCTTACTGCTGATTTACCAACTGCAAATTGGAATACTGTGTGTTCTGGGGTAAATCTATCACCAGCAAGCAATTGGCAAAACAGAAAAGGTAGCAAATCAATAACAAAACACCAGCTACTCACAAGTGAGGAAATTATTGAGGAGAACAGACAAGCAATAGAGAAAAAAGCCAGGAAGCTGCAAAGCAAGAGAGAAAAGCAAGAGCTTTGAAGAGGAAATTGGAGCGAGAGGCAACAAAGAAGGGAAATAATTAGAATTCAAACATTATAACATCAGTTTTTTTTTTTGGAGATCATTCCATTGTAGTCAACAAGTTAATGTTTATTGTTCAGTTAAGAAATTTGTCTGTCATTTCATATTCTAGTTAACAAGTTAATGTTTATTGTTCAATTAGGAAATTTGTCTGTCATTTCTTACATAAGCATTTCACAAGTGCAACGACCAGTTTAGTTAAAGAATTATTGTATATATTCCAATCTAATCATTTCGTTTTTATTTTGAAATGATTCTGAGGCACATTCAAATGTTGGAATAAAAGAAAAAATAATAATGAAACAAAGCAAAAATAACAACAACAAAAAATGTTGTACATAGAGAATAGCAAAATTGCCCTTTATGCATGGCGAATTTCCCCGCTGAGAAGGCTAAGGTACCTGGCAACAGATAGAACAATTAAAACCGAATAAATCTTCATATGAATCAAGAAATGAGGCCCATCATAATCATTGTCTAAGCGATCCCCCATGGTCTATCCATCAAACAGATGTTTCTTTTTTTTTTAGACCACATCGTCATGCAATGCATATCAAAGAGAAATAGTAAGGACGCTGCTCGGAATGGCGAAGTAAGTTGGTAAGTTACCCAACTCTTCTCCAAATCTGTTGGGTTTTTTATCAGATAGCTCTACAATCATTTGAGACTAGATCTAGATTTAGATCTAGTGGATGTAACCTTAGGACAAGACAATGATTGTAAGTCTTAACCAGTGCCGACGGATCAGTAACTCTTCATTGATTTAATACTAAGTCCAGATTTTAAGTCATAACCAGAGACTTAGCCCAAAATCTTGGCTGGACTGTACCAATACAGTTAGAACTATTAGAAGGGACAGAAGGCATTCTGAATAGACTTGATTGAAGTCTAGGGTAGTTGAATGCTATCAGTGTGAAGTCTAGGTCTAGCCATGTCCTTTTTTTTATACCAACAAGGATTGTTGCTAGATCTACGAACCTTTGAGCAAAAAGTATCGAGTAGATCTAGGTCAAATGATACATTTTTAGTATTCATGTAAAACACCAGCATAGATCTAAATTCACACACAACATGAACTTTTCTAAAGATAAGACCATTGGTGCTAAAGAGTTTTCTGAAATATCATTACCCAGATCTTTAGAAACCAAAACAACGATATGTTTTTCCACCATTGCAACAGGTAAAACAGATTTAAGTTCTTCTTAATGTTACTTCATTTGATAGCTCATGCAATACAGTTCTATCTAAATTGTAATGAATTTACATTTAATTTAACCAGGCCTTTTGAATTATAAGTTATGCTGAAAGATCTTTCATGCACATTAAGGTTTGTGAATTATTTCCTTAACGATTTGACAGAACTTGATCTTCAGATACCTTCAGAATGTAAGTATGAAAGAGCATTCTTTGCTGTGATATTCATTTATGAGATAATAACTCTTATCCACAGACTACTTGTTACAAAGTAATTTTTTTTTTTTTTGCACAGCTTATTGTGTGTCATATTAATAAACACTAGAAAAGCCATTGAATATACTGGCTAATTTTGTTTAAAAGATGAAACATAAGTATACTTCAAAGCATTTGATTTTGATTTAGAATAGAACAAGAAGTATTTAAACTACAGTTACATTAAAATTGTTTTTTTAATTTTTTGATAAATTATGTGCAGGCCTACCAGCCAAATGGTAAATTTTGTTTGATTTCAGAGATCAAGAATTCAGGTGTGGTTGTATGAACAGGTGAATCTTCGCATTGAAGGATGTATAGTGGTAAGTATTTGGAAATTCTGTGTAAAATGTGATGGCCTGCACCCACTTTTAAACTTTGGATAAAAAATGGGCTGAGAGAGATATAGAATGAGGATATTTTCTTTAAAAATATTCTGATTCCTGGGCTTTTTAATCACTAGGTTCCAAGAACCCGTTCAAGAAAATGTCTTCTGTTATGAAGTGAAATTGCTAACTCCTGCTCCACAGTGTAATTTAATGATGGTTATTATCATGTGATGGAGGAATAATCATGGGTAGTTTAACCTGTTGAAATTGATTTTAACTTTTATTTATTGGCAGGGATTTGATGAATATATGAATTTGGTTCTTGATGATGCAGAGGAAGTTCACATGAAAACTCAGAACAGAAAAAGGCTGGGTGAGTATTGGTGGTATTCGAAACAAACAATTGTCTGTATCTATGTAGTAGAGAGATGACTCATCTTTCAACTCCAGTTTTTAAAAAAAATTTTCATTTATAAAGGCTCTTGCCTGGAATCGCCAATATTCCCCGGTTAGAACACAATGCTGACTACAGTTTCATTATATAATTTAGTCATTGAATAAATACAGTGCAAAACCATTCAACAGCTCTTAAGATCAAGATCGGCAGTGAAAATTGATCCCGGGTGTCAAAAGTTTTGATTTTGTGATTTTGCAGTATTTCCATACTTTTTTCTCTTGTTAACAGTAGAGAATGCATTTTGAGGGTAAAAAATGATTTCAAAGACAGATTGATGCTGTTGTACAATGGGAGTATGTGCTGAATTGTTGAATTTTCATAAAAATGTCTGCATTTTACACTAAAACGACTTATGGGCTTAAGCCTGTCAAATTTGGTATTGATACAATGTAGACGCTCGCTGACCACACAACTGCTTTTCTGTACGGCAATACTAACTTGCCCCTTGTTCTTGATAACCTGCTCAAAATCATATTATTGTTTTGAGAAAGCCAGACATTCCATTCTCCTTTCATAATACTGACTTCCATGAAGTGATTACGTGCTTTGTTTTGTTTTGTTCAAGCTGTGACAGCATTACTAGTAAGTCTATTTGAAGGGGAACTGGCAAGATAGGGTCTCTTGTTCACATCATAAATAAATAATACACCGTTCCAATGGATAGAGAACAACAAGCAATATGGGGGGGGAGGCAAATGGCAGTCCCTTGGAGCAGTTGCTAAAAAGCAGAGAGCTGGAAGAAGTGGAATAGAGTTGTAATCGTACTGCTGGTGCCCTCTAAAGGAGATGATGACCAGAAAAGGGTGTAATTGGCAGAAATGGGCCTGATTTCCACTAAAAGTTGACAAATTCTGTGGCTTTAATGCAATAAAAGCCAAAGTTTGAAAAATCCATAAATAGATTTGAACTTGAAATTTACCTCATGTGTGCATCAAGCCAAAATAAAGATGGATGTAATAGGTATTTTCACTCCCTTGAGTGGAACTATTGTGATTTATTCCCACTCATTCCCTTTCAACCAGTCATATTTTATCTGACTGTCTTCGTAGCCAAGCATCTTGCAAGTGGAGAGCTTGGTGTGCTTACTGCTTGGCGAGTACATCTTATGGAACGCTGTATTTGACTTGCACCACACAGTTAGGCAATGTTGCACTTGCCGAGCAGTCCTCTCACGTGTGGTCTGAATGCAGAATTGAAATAACAATGGAATTCTCATTTTTGACAAGTTTTCATTTGGGTTCTAGATATCATGATGTATTAACGATAAAATATGTGTTTAAATAAGGGTTGAAACCGGACTTTGTGAAGAAAGTATGTTTAACAGGAGATTGTGTTAAGTTCAAGCCATGATGGTGCTGGTGCAGTTTCACTGTATTCCACTTAAAAGCAGTGGCCTGGTAGGCAAATCTGTTATAAAAGGGATGGGGTTAGTAAGTCCCTCTAAAAGCAGATGCCCTGCATGAGAAAGAATATGTTAGCATCACATCTCCACTAGGTGCATTCCATGTAAGATGGTCAAAATTTTTATGTTTTAGATTTGAAATTACACTCCCTTCTACCATCTTTCTTAAATGTATACACATCAGAAACCAGTAGATCAATGCAGTTATGACATCATTTTCCACTCAACACCATGGCAACATTTTGGACTTTGTTTTTGAAGGTCTACGCTGATAGCTGGTATAAGACCTTCTGTCAACTTATGCATAACTTTTTCAATGTAAATATGTCCAAGTAACATTGCTTTTCCATAGTGTAAAGTTACATTTGGATGATAACATTTGAATTCAGTACTGAAGGCATGTATATTTCATTGAACCGCAAGGTGACACACATAACAAAATATACACAAAAGTTTAACAACCACAAATGGGATAGGATTAAAAAATCATTTATTTTAAAAATCAAAACATACCATTTCTCCAAGCAAAAGGAATTTTTGAACAATATTTTATAGACAGTGACACACATAATGTTCTATTCTGTGTGTCATTGGTTAGTGACACACATAACGAGTTGCTATAATTTAATTTCTTCATCAGTTTTAAAGCTGAAACTTTAATATTTTGTTGTTAAGGTTAAATAGCATTTAACTAATATTAGAATTGAAGGTTAATTTTAAAGAAAAAAAATTCAAAAATAAAACTAAAAGACTACAGAAACTTTATAAAATAGTCTCAGTCTAAGCTGAACAGAAATCAATATTTCTAACATATTACATGACCATTGTATTATTTCTTCACTTGGTTAGACACAAATCATTCAGACAAAAACAGTGTTTGGTTATAATTTGAATTCTAAAATAAACATTTCTGAAGAGTCAAAGAGTTTCCTCATCCAAAGCGCTGAACCTCTGTAAGTTCTGAAACAGCATCTTCACCGTCAAGCCAACACTGTCTCTGCAACATCTTGAATTTTTTGGATGCTTTTGATGGAGGTCATGGTAGAATATCGTGAACTTTCCTCACTGCCTTTTTTTTAATGCTTGTGGAGATCTAAAGAAGCCCTTATTTCCTGGTTATCCAGATTGCAAAGCTTTCAGTTTTTTTATTCTCTCTGTATCTTTTTGACATCCACATAATTTGAGCTGCATGGCATCTCTCGCAGTATCTTCCTTAAACATTTTCTTTCTCAAATCTCAGCAGTTCTACTCTCTGATTCTCATTTCCTCTGCATTATTTGTGGTTTTTCTTAAACAGTTGCTTTGCCTTTCTGCATTTGAATCTGGGAGAAAAAAAACAATGGGGATTGTTAATTCCTTTTGCCAGGCACAAGAGTGCTGAACAAGCAGCATAGAGAAGGAATAAATGACATTTAACACACTCTTTTTGAAATGTACAGAACAAAAAATTACCAAAAAATTAAATGTGTAAGGAAACTGTTTTCTTCATATCGTGGTAATTTTAGCAAAGAATTTTGTGATCAGCTTTTCAAATGACAAACAGAAAAGTGAGTTTTTCCTTCTTTACGCTGTTTCTTCATCAACATTTGTGTCTGTTGAAGGGAGGAAATAGTGCTGGTAAAAAACAATCCCCGTTGATAACAGGCAAGGTAGAAAAAGTTTGTAGGCCAGGCCAGTTTGAAAATGATTTCAGTTTTGGAAATTTTAGTGAAATTGCTCACTTCATAAAATTTAAAGCACACAAATCAATACATGTATGATCTTCATTAAATAAGACAATATTTCATTATTATCCTCCTAAGTGCAGCTTTTTTAATTGATACAAAACTATCTGCAACACCTGCTGTGTATTATAATAAGAAGCTAAATTGTTTTTATAAAGTTTTAGATCATGAAGTCATGAAAATCATCAGTCTGTCTATTATTTTTTTTTTTTATCTTTTTAATTCTTTGAAAATAGGACAAATGTCAATAACAGAAGGATTCATATTTGGTTTAGTCTTATACATAGTGTAAGAATGACACATATAACATAAGCGTGACACACATAGCACACAATAAAGTTCTCTAAAACTGAAACAGGTAGTGAGCTCTGTTACAGCGTATTGTTGTCACATGAAGACTCAAATACAAGCTCATGTATTTATGCTGTGAAGAATGGTAAAATAAATGGTTTAACTATTTACGCACGAGAGAAGTATTTTCTTACCTGCTCATTGTCTTTCAGCAGACTCCAAATTCTGCTGCTCTTGGTCACATATATGCTTGTTTTTACAAGAAAAGGTCTCTGTGACAAATTTCCTGACAAGATTAAGTCTAACTCAAGTGGGTTCCCCTAATTACAGTTGAGTCTGCTTAAATCGAATTTACTGGGACCAACCTAAATGGGTTCAATGAAAGAGAGTTCCAGTTCTAACACAGGGGGGAGCAATTCTCGACTGACTAATGAGGCACTATTTTAATTATTTTATTACAGGATTATTTCCATTTATACAGAAATCATGCTATGGCTCCCAACCTTTGCGTCAATCTTGAATTCAAACTCTCGTGTAATTGGATTGCTAGCCCTAACAAAATCTATGTTGAAAGCAGAAGTAATGTAAAGAAAAGTAGAGGTAGAATGATGTTAGTTTTAGCTCTGAAAAGAACTGTTGATGAGTAGGTTTTAGTCGTGAAAAGGACTGTTAATGCTTTTGTCCTAAAAAGGGCAGTGGAGTAAGTTTTACCCCTGAAAAAGGCTATTAATAAAGTTTTCATTCTGAAAACAGTTAAAGGAGCCATCACATGGTCTTTGAGGATGTCTATATAAGCGAGTCAACCGCAAACGAAGAAAAGGGGCACGGTGGCTCTGTGGTTTGGCGTCTGTTTCAGGGTGAAAACAACTCACATTCGTGAGGTTGTGGGTTCTGGCCACCGCCAGGCTCAACTCGCAGGACCTCCCATTGGAGGATGGAAAGACACGAAGATCGAAAAACCTGCATTTTTTCAGTGACTCAACGGTCCCCTGGCTCCCTCTGTATAGGGAAGCCCGACATCTAGCCTTCTCGGATATGGGCAAATATTTCAGAGGTCCCGTGTGTACGTTACGCGTGTTAAAGAACCCTTGGCAGTTCAAAATCGATGAAAGAGTAGGCTGTGGGCCGCTGTCTGGGCAAAAATTCCAAATTTCTACCCACAAAAATTCTCAGCAACTTCTAAAAAGCCAAGATAATCCTACTTTCTTAGGATTGAAAGGCTTAAGAGAAAAAAAAAACAACAACAAAAACTAGAACGATGTAGAATCTGGGATATCCCATCTCTGTGCGAGAACCAATATCATAACACCAGCACAGCGCTCTATTATTATTATAGCGTGACCTATACACTTCATAATACATGTAACGTGTAGTACATTAATATGCGTATGCCTGGGCTGTAGGCTCTGCCAGGGTGCTTGATCATCGATCGATTGTTTGGCAGCGCTGGCCCTGGTACGCTGTTTATTCTCCCACCCCTTTCATCCATGAACACATGGCCTTCTTACGTTGCGCGCGGGCACAATACATTGTCTAACCCCTCACGTCCCACCCGCGGGGCTGTCTCCTTTGTTTTTAAACCACCGGCATCCGTGTTGGTGGAAACCACGTGTAGAAGACAGAAGCAGGTTTTTACCCTTGTGGCGGCGCTGACCAGTTCGACTCACAACAATGGCTTCGAGTTATGCGAGAGGCATTTAATAGGCACAAAGAGAGAAAAAAATCGATAGTTTCGTTTTTATTCGATTTATCAGAAATCCGTTTTATCAGAGTTCAGTTTGAGTGGACTTGACTGTACATGACGCTCAAAAAGTGACACACATAACGTTAAGTTTCATCAGTTTTTTGAGAAACAGAGAGTATTGCAAGAATTAAAACACTGTTTTTTGTCTACCTTTAACTAAATAATCTGTTATATTTAAGAATCAGAAATTTTGATGTTATAAATTCAGAGAATTTCCAGATAGAAATTTTGAAGTGAAAAAATTGAATTTAGAGTGTGACACACATAATGCTGACTTTTAGAGACCCCAAAAATCTTAGCTTGCATACCACACTTCACCACTTTTTGTCAGCAAAGCTGATCCATTACTTTAACATTTAAAGGTGAAGAAATATAATAAACATTCACAATTTTCATTCTACATGCAATAGCGTGATTGGAATTAGGGAAAAACAGTGGCACACATAACATACAATGCATCAGTAACATCTGGTCCAGCTCTAGCATACTACCCTCCTGGATCATTGTTATTTTATCTCTGATATGAAAGGGAGAAACTTAAGTGTTTGTAGTCATAATTATTGCTTTTAATATTAAGGATACCAAAGAAGAGAGAGACCGAGTGCAAAGGGGTTGACCCAGTAGGAAGAGAGTAGATGGTATAATCAAAATTGTGCATTTTGTCTTTCACTACCGACCTTGACCTTGGTCTTCAGTGAGCTGGGATTGGGTTAATCTCGGCAATTAGTAGTATGTTGGGAGGGAATAGGGAGAATTGGACATAAGGTCAGTATATCCTCTCACTGGCGCAGGGTCCGAGTTCGGTCACAGCCACACAACCACATGCTCTTAAGTCAGGTCTTTCGGTGGGGGAGTCCTGGAGGTGATTTTTTTTTGTTATTAAAGATAGGCTATTTTAACCTTTGCCATCAAATTTGACATGTTCAAATTAGAGGAAAACAGTACAAAAAAAAAAGACTTTTTTATACAGTTGCCATGGCAACACCACCATATTGGATTTTGGTGTCTCTAAAGTGACTGATTTTAAAATCTATCTTCTCCATCAAATTTCAACAGAAATTGATAAAACTTGGTGAACATATTGTTTGACATAATATCTAAAAAAATTACATATTTTCAGCTCTCTGTATGAAATACAAAAATTTCTAGAAATTTTTTTAAAATGCCATATAACAAAAAAATCAAATTTCGCCGTTTTTTTTTTTCATACTAAAAACTGATTTTTCTCTAAAACTTACCAACCGAATGGGCCGGGCATATGTACATTTCTTAGTCTTGTTATGAAAATGATGTATCAAATTTGGTTAGTATCTGTTTCGAAACAAAAAGGTTGATGGCAAAAAAAACTGTCTGAAAATGTGTTTGAAGTGTTTTTTCATCGAAAAATGGACATGGAGAATTTTTTGTTTGGCTTTCAGCCTCGGAACAGGACTGTGTCTCTTGTTGCAGTTCTTCGGTTATAATCAAGTGTTTTATGCACTTTTTGCCTATATATAATCATATAGCGATGATCTACGACTGCATATATTAGCCAGATGAAGCCAAATCCTGGTTGACAGTAGGCTAGGCCTACCGTTGAATGACCATTGGTCAAGCATGTTAGAATGGACATATCCACTTTTTGATACCATTTTTATACGCAGAAAAGGCAGGGCTTCTAATAGAAATCAAAAACCCAAAATCACAATTTTTTAGCAAGATCCATTTTTCAGGATCTTGTTATATCAGGTTTCTAATGTGTTGTAATTCTACAATGTACAATTACTTTTGTTTCAGTACCATTTTGCCATTTAGGGATTGACATTTCCATCCTTTATAAAGTTATATATATACCGTAGTAGAAGAGAACCCACGGTCTCCGTGGGAGATTTTTAAAATGTAACTCAAACCGATACTGCCCTGCAACTCAGAAGTGTATGGCAAGCGTGCGCACCTCTGCTGGTATTTTGGATGATTGAACTGAATGTTACTCGAAGAAAACGTGTAATGAACATGTCATACTATCGAACGTACAATTCGGATCAAACACCCTCATGAGTTTATTATTCAGTTATCACATTTTGAGAATAACTTCAAAGATAATCAGCTTTTTTTGGGTTTATATATCCATATGCAACAATGTTGTGTGCCATATGGATCCATTCAGCAGTTTTTGAGTCCATAAGCCTATTGTGAGTTTTGTTGCAGATTTATAGTATAGATATGTACTCCTTTATCCCTCGGGTTTCCCTGTAGAAAGATGCTCCTGCTTTTCATTCTTTTAATTATGAGATATATTAAATTAAAGTACATCTAAGTGAATGATAGGAGTATAGTATGTCGTGGAGAGATACGCACTGCAAAAAATTGCACATAAACATTGTGACTTAAGCATGTGGTGGTTCTGGACTGATATTTTTCAATTTTTTATGTTTTCAGGTCGCATAATGCTGAAAGGGGACAACATCACATTGATTCAACAAGTTCAGTAGCATTTGTCACACACCAGGACTCATCTGTCATTTTTTGCCATCATTATTGTTTCTTCAGCACTTAATTTTGTATTTGTTCTCCAGTTGTTTTCCAAGTCTTATGATCACTCTCAATTCATGACTGCAAGTGTAAGTGTGAAGTGTATATTAATAATATAAGTATTGATTCAAGCTGTTTGACAGTTGTATGGTGGTTTGAGTGTATTTTTTAAAGCATTTCTCTGATTTGATTTCATGGTTTGAACAAGTGTGAATGAGTGATGTCTTGTAGCATCATCTGCTTTGAAGAGTTCAAACATTTTAGATTTTTTAAAGATCAATTTATTGAAATATAAGATAAAATTGACATTCATTAGTTTTTCAGTTATTTAATTTTTTTTTTTTTTACTTATCAAACAATTCGTGATAGCATTTCACTTCACATTAGAGAAGATTACTACACATTGTTTGTATCCAGTTTGTATTATATTTTATGTTCTTACAAAGTGGGTACAAAAAAAAAAAAAAAAAGAAGAAGAATGAGCAAGAGAAATCAATTAAAAGATTTGAATTTCTTCAGGTGCAACTCTTACTTTTTGTTTTTTTTTTTACATCATTCTTTTTGAGCATGAAGTGTGCCAGACTGGGAATTTATGAAAAACAATTACTGCATGTATGCCAGTGTAATATTATGTAATATATACCCTGTAAGGTACACTTAATACATGTACATTGCATTCACATGATTTTCATTCTCGCTCAGTGTGACTGACCCAGTCTTTTCTCTGTGTTCAGTTTATGTAATTAACTCTAGAACTGTGACCCAACCTATGGGCTGCAACGCCCTGTGGCGGGCTTTGTCGGGTTGTCAGTCTGCATCACCGGCGCCAGTGCTTAAACCTCAAGGTATTTGTGTTGACTATAGAGACTCCACCTTGGCTTCAGAGTGACACAATTCCATATGGATGTCAAATTTATCACCTCTCATCACCCAGGCTATTTCCATTACAGATTTGTTTATAGCCTACTGTAACCGTCTGGACTAAACCACTTCACATAGGGGTGTATTTACATTTATGTTATAGAATCTCAGTGTAAACTACAAGCTTTCATCCCTTTGACCACGTGGACTTAGATCAGACCGGCGACATTGACGGGCAGCCTTGACTGCGAAGAAAGACATACATGTGGTTTAATGACGACATAGAGTGAGAGCACAAGAGAGCTATCTGATATATAAACTAATAAAATACACAGGATACTTTAGCTTTCATTCATAGCAGTTATATCTCACTTGTACTCTCAATAGCTTGATCGCTGATCAATGCAAAACTTGCTGAATGGGTCAAGTGGTCAGGGGAATCTGCGTTCTAAGTCAGTATAGTGTGAACAAAGAGACTACATGTACTTGGTACTCTCTTCCTGCATGATTGTTTCTTTTGATTGTAGTTTCAGACCATTTGAGAGGATTTGAGCGGGCCATGATGTGGTCTTTGATTTCTCTTTTTCTGTCTTTCTGTTACCTTTTGCCGGGATTCAGCCCTATCTATGGGCTTTCTCACAATTTTATTCTAGGAAAAAAACCATTAACTATTGAAAAAATCTTGTACTTAGACGCAGCCGTACCTAATATGTGACATTTTGACAAAACTGGGTCTGATGAAATCTAATTGTTGTCGACAAGCTGAGAAATATCACAGCGATGCGACAGGCATAGCAAGGAAAGGTTGACCATATAAATACATGATACGCACTATAAAGAGTGTTTCACCACTTGGATATATAGCCTGCGTGCGGTGCACTTGTAAGGTTAAAGCCAAAATTATGAACAGCTAGCTAGTGATAACCCAAATGAAGTACATGTACATATATGTTTCCCCAAAGCTTTCCTATAAAAACAAAAACATGCATTCGTTGTGGAAGATTTTAATTAAGTTGTAGATTAACTTTTAACATGACAGATGAGATACCCACACTGCTGCAACAATAAAGACATAAAACATCATTTCATGCAAAAGACAGCAATATTATTGAGAAATAGTAAAAACAAACTGTGAGGAAATAAGAAGAAGAAAAAAGTAAATGGGACAGAAAATGAAAATTTTGAGTTCTTTACTTTTTATGGACATACAAGAATTACAGTAAATGAAATGTCATAGAGAAATAATACAAGAGCAAATGTGAAAGCGACCAGTGATGAATCAGAAAAAAAAAAAAAGAATGAACAGGATATGGGCAAACCAGATCTAAAATATGAATCTTAATATGCTAACATTCTTATGTCAATCGGACATAGAAACAAGACCAGTTTGAGATAAAAATCAAAGTTTACCTGATATTATAATGTTGTTACAAAAATAACAATGTGGATATACACTCTAACACGCTTAATAAGAAAATGCTTAAAAAGAAACTTGCGTTATTAAGAAAGAATCTTTGGGAAGTTTTTTTGCTATGTAATTTCTTATGCTTACAAAGAAATAAAACGATGGGCCGATACGAAAACTACGCTTATTAAGATCGGTTTTCGTTTCCCCGATCGCACTTTTCTTTCATATTAAGCGTAACCAAGACCAAACTCAGGTACCGAACCAGTTCCCTCTGACAAACAAATCATCCCTGAGTGCGTCAAGTAGGCCTACTGGTACCCACAATGTGCTGTACTGCCCAGCAGTATGAAACAACAGGCCCCGACAAAGAATTCGTCCGTGAGCAAATCAAGTATACCAGTGCCCGCAACGTGCTGTATTGCCCAGCAGTAAGGCCTGAGGCGCAGGCGTCCCCTGTTTCACACCTCACCCATCGCTCGTGGCCCCAATTGAGTATGATGTATCATGAGAGGGTGACATTTATTACGTGCATGTGTGAGACTATTACGATTTCGTCGTTATTAATAGCCACACAACCACAGTATCAGAGGATTCAACCGAGATAACCATCCCTGGGAGGCTGAAAGGCACAGTATTCCGTAAACCGTATCAAAGGATGGCTTGGCCTTTGTCTTTTCAATCATACACTATACACATTTCCACTTGCCGGCATTCGGTCAGTCGATAGGTATCCTTCAGTTTCATATTGAAAATTGTGAGCTTTAAGTTGAAGATAAAGCTATTTTAGATCAAGGCTGGCAATCAATCATGAATTCATCGAAACTAAACATGTTAAAACGTAGGAGAACAGGTTTATCACTGCAGTTCAAAAGGACACTGATTTG
>JBCEWB010050389.1:0-14189 GCA_039654565.1 Peronia peronii | reverse complement strand
AGATTTGAAACTGTGAATGAGTCCACTCCTTTGTTTATCCCTTCCTCCCTCCCCCTCCCCCCTCCTCCTCCTCCTCCCTTCCACGTAATTTGATCATTAACACCACTATTATTAGTTGGAATCGATGCAGTTTGAGCCATCATGGGCTAGTATCATTAAATATTTATTATTCCGACAAACAAAGTGATGACAGTCACTTCAACAAGGAAACAAAGCTTTAAATATATAGAGTGAAATAGCAATTCAAATGCATCTTCAATTGAGAATAATTCTGCTTGAACTTGCATCCGTTTGTCAATTCTGATACTAATAGACACTTTTGAAGAAATAATTATATGGAACTATAAGTAAAATGCTAAAGTGAAGATAAATAATTCCTTACAAAGATATACATGTATATCAGAAGCATATTAATCTAGACTCAATAAAGATTGAATTTTCACAATATATCAGGTGCGATACTTCCACTTTAAATCCTGAAACAACTTTTTTAAAAAAATAATAAAGAGAAATCCTAATATCCAGTTTCCGTAAAACCTTAATTGTTTATCACTCTTTCTTGTGAGGCTCTTGATTTGGCTCCATGTTTGATTCTGTAGGCAGGATGGCTGGCAACGTAATCAGGGTTATCAATGTCCAAGAGCAGCTCACGGACGGTATTGATTATCGCCGTAACCGACATTTTTCTTTTTCATTTTACTTGATAATAATGAGCGCCATATTTGTTCACATCTTCCTGCCGAGGTCCAGCTGGGTTAAAAGATTAATAAGAGAAGTAATTAAGATTTATTATAAATCGTTTGTACGTTTGTTCATTGAAAGTTTTGGACTGCGATCACAGTGACACCCTCAACCGATTGTTGTCTAGAAATTTATATTAAATGCTGATATAGCATAATGTGATTTATGCAGTGAATAATAATTACAAACCACTGGCCTAAGAACACTTATATTAATCCTCAATGACAGCAATGTTCACACTGGTGCGTTCTCTAAAAGGGTGATAAAAACTTAGGACAGATGGTGCCTTTGCTCTGCTTGAAATTAGGCGTTATAGGGGATTATTTGTCGTTGTCGCACTATTGATTAGACGTCTGGCTTTTATTGAACCTTCAATGAGATGGGGCAAATAATATTATCTATGAACAGTAATGAACGTTCTACCAATAATATGAACTAAAGATACATTAATTAATTCATTTAATTTATAAGTGGTTGCTAGTTAGCTATGCAGTTCAACAAGCACCGTAATAAGAACAAAACGGGCCTCAATTCAAATCAGCTGTTTTCACCAATTCACATCAAGGCTCACTAAATTCAACAACAAGAACGTCAATGCATATTCAATGTCATTGCGGTCTTCAAGACTCCGGAACAGGATGGGATAGGGTGGGATAAGTTAGGATATGATAGGATAGGATAGGACAGGATAGGATACAAAGTCAGAGATTCGCAATATGGATCTGTTTCAAGTGCCGAGAAGATAGCTTTGTTTCTTTTGAAAGTGGCTTGGACAAATAGTTAAATGTTCTATTTTAACCATGAGATGGTGTAGGCCCTATTCTTCAAAAGTCTTGGAGCAATCATATCTAAGGATCCCAATCAGAAATCATGGCCAGATTGGCTCAAATTTCTGCGAAAAGACAAGAGTATCAATCTGAAGCCTGAAATCAGAATAAAACTCATGTTACAGACATTGTATACATCTTCTTGTATACATGTGAAAAATGGACACCGACTTTGACTCAAGGAGGAGATTCAGGCTCTGGAGATGCCATGCTTTGGTAAAATCTTGGGCATTATAATTCATCTCATATTCATCAACGACACGACAACAGCACAAACGATCTTGGCAGCTTTCAGATTGAGAAAAACTTCAGTGCAGCCGAATTGTTTCAAGACCTAGTGGCTTAGACAAAAAAATACTCCAGGGTATAATAAAAGGAGAGTTTCGAGTGTTTGTAGCCTAATCATGAGACATGGAATGAATGTCAGCTATGTATGGCAAAGTTACATTGACTACTGGACTGCTTATTCGCCAGGTGAATGGTTTTTGAAAGAGTTGGTGGATGTATGCTTTACAGAGATCACTTTGGGTCACATAACTGGATATCAGATGTCCACCTTAATCCAGTGACATAGCCGACGATGCCATTTATGAAGATACTGATTTTTTTCAGTTATGTCAAGAATTGGATGCTGCTTTTCAACCGAGGGGCATATAACTGTGGAACATGCAGGTAGAAAAGCAAAGGACTCTAGAAGAACGAACACAGTCAGCTGATGAATAACTATTGCCTCAAGCATCGAGGAAAAACAATGTTGACACAGGCAAAAGTCCCTACTGATCTGATAGATATAGATAAAGGTATTTCTGGGAGAGGATAGCATTGAGGAGATATGAGTGTTTCCTCGACCAAGAAAGGCTAATCGTTGACCAAAGTGGGACACGTTCTTGGAACACTATTATATCATCCTCATGTCATCACTTGGCAGATCATCAATTGTTAGTGAAGTTCCTGCAACTTTAAATTTTGGACATCTCATTTCAGACAATGGGCAGCACACTTTCATCACAGATGTAGAGTTCCTTGAATAATTGCCTCATATATCCAACACGAAATGGACAGGATTCATTCTCGTATAGAACAGACCTGTGGACACCATGACATTTACGTCACCACCAAACAGGCAGCGTGTATTCGCGCTGCTAGACAAGAACTTTCCCATTGTGAGATGAGTGTACTTTATCTGGATGACATCAAAGACTTAAACGCAATATCTGGCCAGATTCAGAATTGCTGCTGAAAAACAAAGAGAGAAAGGACCCAGTCCCTTAGATGGAAGGGGGTCAAAGTCAACTGTGAAGAAGTGGCTGCTATTGATCTGTGGAATGACAATAAAAAAACATGTAACAGTTGATTCCAACTGAACATAAGATAGAGAGGTATAAGCAACCACAGGAACCAGATACAAAACAAATCAGCTTATAAAAAAACTAATGTGTGACTGATATAGTTCACATGATGAGCGGAAACTGAGATTTAGACAAGTTTTACCGCAAAAACCTTATTTTGCATGTGCGCTGTGCGCCTTGTCAAATCTTCGCATTTCGTCATATCGTCGTTCCAGAATTAAATTGTCCTATCTACAACATAAAACTGATGTAGTTAGGACAATCATTCTGCGGCGATGATGATATGTATGGCTTTCTGAAGGCAATAAAACGACCAACAGAGATTATTGTATAACAAGGACAACTAATCTAAAGGCTGTAGCAGAAAGATGCTTTAGATTCACCATATTGTAATTCCTGTGATCTGTGTTCCTTATATGGGTCTGATGAGCCATTTTCCTATGGTTAATGGGTTGATCTTTCAGTTACATTCAAATAGTGATAAGTGAGGTCTAGACTTCTCTTCAACCGAACATTAAGTGTGTTTTTCAGGTGACAAAGTGAAAGAGTATCCTTTGTGTTTGTGTTAGTGGAGGTGGGAGTGAAGGAGGCGGTGCATATATGTATGAGTGGATGAAAATAAGACAAAAGTGGAGAGAGAAACAGGATGAGATAGAGAGCAGAAAGAGAGAGGAGAGAGAATCTTTGCAGTTTTTGGGGTGTCCAATACTATTGGTTTACAGTTCCACTGAAATATTACTGAATCTGGTCTCTTTTCACATTTGCAGCGTTTCTAGGGCCGCTTTCCCAGTACATCAATGAAGTTTTAGGATGTTCTGCCTGCACTAAACAGTTGGACAAAACCTTTGTCTATACTGATTTTCATCATTGTCAGTGATTTGAATTAATTTGAAACAGCAGTCCAGCAAATCCCTATTTGGACTACAGGAGGATGAACTCTCTTCCACACAAGGAGATCGAGTATAAACCCTCAAAATCTCAAAATGCAGCTTCCGTCGAAAAAAAAGAACAACAACAACAGAAATTTCGAAGCTTTTTTAATTTTTGCATGATGAATATCTTTTATTTTCTGCAAAATCTGCAATATTATGCATGTTCTAGCCAGCCCACGGGCACTTGTGCTTTCACAAAATCTTACATGTAATTGATATAGTATTGCGAAATTGTCTGTTGAGAATCGTAAGTGCTCAATGTTCCATGCCAACATTGCTTGACAATTAATTACAAAATTTGGTTACACGAGTACTACCGCTATATGTGCCCCTACGGTTCTGATCAGTGATGTATTTTTCGCTTTGCGAAGTCACAGCTGCAATCAAAATACAGTTTCAGAAGTTGTTGAAGGATGCCGTGCATCCTCTACAGACAGAAACCAGTAAAGATACCAACGATTGCATTATATGTGCGTAAAAAGAATTATGTCCACACAAAGTTTAAAGGTGATTGGAGGGAATTATGGAAATGCGAAAATTTGCTCGCTCTCCTGTAAAATTGGTAAAATATTAGTTACTGCAGTAAACAATATCAGCGCCGAGCTGATCCACTGCGTTGTCAGAATGATTCTGTGTGCTCCAGGAGTCATTTTTTTATGGTGAAGCACCAGCTGAATAAGTTTATGAACTGGAAAGTTGTTTCCGGATGACAATAACTTTCTGACGGTGCCTGCGAGTTAAATAAACTGTTAAAATGTGGAGGGCACCTTTGTCACACCCATTGGCAAAAACCAGTTTGAACCATCTGAATCACTATTAGTATCAGTGTGGGGCATGGTCAGTGGTAAACTGATCAATAATAATTGTCAGGGAGAAAATATGACTGATTGTCTAGCTCGGTGAGAAATTGAAATGTTTGTATTATTATCATTACTGTTGTTATCATTGTCTGTGCGAAAATGATGATGGTAATTTGATGATAGAAAATGAAATCAGAATTAATATTTAATACACATATTTTTTAAAATGACTTTAATTAATTTTCTGCTTACTGATGCTTTTCAAAAATGATCCTGTACTCATCTGTCTATTGATTGATTTATTGTATGTTGCTGGATCGGTTTCTAGCACGCCTACAAACGATGCGAAAACGAAACATTTAAAAAATAAAGTGTTTCAACGAATATAGAATTAGGAAACAATCAGGTACTGTATATTCAAAATCAGGTAATCACAGTGTAATCTGGACAGTTGTGTGACCTCCTCAGGTTGTTGTTTGTCAAGGACTTGCGCTGCTTTGAACCTCAGATTTCCGGCACACACTCAAAAAACAATGTGTATGGCGTTGTGTGTGTCGAAGTGGTGAATTCACGCAGTTGCCTGGATCGGGTCAGAATCGTGTGATTTTTTGGTCAGGTGATCAAAGCTGTAACAGGAATATGCAACGAGAACCATATATAGACGTCCATTTCACCCATGTCCACTGAAACTGAATGTGCAATCATACTTTTGCCAAGGGAAAATAGAACACACACACACACACATCAACATAGTATAATATAATATAATATAATATAATATAATATAATATAATATAGTATAATATAATATAATATAAGCACACTTACCACAAGTGCCCACTCCAGACTATAGCCATTATAAAGAGGGGTGAAAAAGTAGGTATACAGTTATGAAAAAAGAAAACACGAACAATACTAATTGCATTTATTGTACAAACTAATCAATATTGCATATACATGTCAAATTCAGCTTATTATTACAGTTATGATAAATGTATTATTATGATTAAAATTTCAAAAATGAGGCTAACTTATTTCATGTGCTAATAATTTTAATGATTTAAATATTACAACATTGATGTCATGCTTACTGTATACCTACTTTTGCACCCCCTTGTTTAACTTCACATCCCTCTAAAGATCCTATCAATTAATTGAAGGGGAAACAAAAGGAAACTGAGAGTCGCCGTGATCACGTGGTTTGGCGTCTGCTCTATGGTGAAAAACTCATATCATGTGTCCCAGGTTCGACACGCGGACCCTGCCAACTGGGGATGGGAAGGATAGAAAGATCACAGACTTTATATTCTTATGTCTGTGGGGAAGATTGAAAGACGCATTTTTTCAGTGACTCAATGTCTCCTGGCTTCCTGGATAGGGAAGCCCGACGTGTAGTCCTTTTGGATAAGGGCGATTTTTGTCCCGTGTGTTAGTTATTAATGTTTGAGAACCCTTCGCGGTTAAAAATCGGATGAAACGTAGGCGGAGGCGCCGCTGCATGGAAGAAAATTTCTAAATTCTCAGTTTCTATCCACAAAAAATTCCTCTCACCAAAAACAAGAAAGCCGCTTAAAGTCGAGGTAATCCTACTTTCTCAGAACTGAAAGGCTTAAGAAAAAAAAAAGGAGGGGGGGGGGGATTATGTAAACAAAACAGTATCAATAGCAACACCCCGCAATATTTGGGAGTTATAACTCTTGAAAAACACATTGAAAAGATCAGCAAGAACAAACTTGTCGTTCAGTGCCATAATCATCCTCAGACAATTTATTAGGTTGTTGTTAGACATTATATTGCTTTATCAATTTATTTTCTTAGACCTCTTTTGGCATGTCTCCTGTAGATCGGTTCAAATGGGACGACTTTTTAAAATGCTAAACGTAAGACATCGAATGTGTTAATGCTGAGATTCAGCCAAAATGTAAGGGAGGCTTTTGCGTGCTGTTAAACAGATGGCAGATAAAGGCCACAGAAAGAGAGGCATATGAGTGAAAAAAGTTCACCACAGTATTAGTGATATTTGGAACTGGTGAAGGCCATGAAGAATGAAAGCCCACAATGCAAATGCGGTTCCTGTTGTGGTTGTTGTTGTTGCTGTTGTTGTAGCTGTTGTTGTTGTTGTTGTTGTTGTTGTTGTTGTTGCTGTTGTTTGCTGTTGTTGTTCTTGTTAATCTGAAGTCGTCTTTTAAGCAGACTGAACATTAAGTATGCACTAGACACTCAAAGTAATGCTCACTTACATGCTTCTTTACATCTATCCATGTTCTTTCTCTCTCTCTTTCTCTCTCTCTCTCTCACACACACAGACACACACACATACAATTGCATACACTCACACATAGGCCTACATATGCGCACGTACACAGACACATACAAACACACAAATACAGAGGAAACCAGAAGCTACAGAGTTAAACGACTGGGGAAAGATAATTTCAATTTAATAAACACAACTGTCCTTCTCCGGAATGTTTTGTTCCAGTTAATATTTCTTTCAGTACCGCTAGCTCTGTCTGGTCCCATTCAGCCTTTCCCATGACGACAATGAACGATGTTTCAGATTAATCATCAAAATATACAACCCTCTTTTCTGGTTTATTGTTTTCTTTTTGATATAGTAAACATTATTATGGTTATCTTGTGCTTTCAGACATACAGTTAGGCCTGTTTTGAATATGAACGTTTCAACAAAGTTGACAAATCCACTAAGATTACATGGAATGATAACGGGAAGAAGGGATAACACAATATATAGGGCAGGGGAGGGAGAGAGCAAAGCAAGGGAATTAAGCCGAAGGAGAGAGATTTATTAGAGTTAAGCCCCTTGTGTATCAATGGCTGCCATCGGGATGCCTGACGGATTCAGTCTAATAGCATCGTTGCGATCAAGAAAATAAAGTTCTGAGGCTTTGCCTATCCTTTGAACGGGTTTATTTGGAGACAGTTTGAAAAAATGTTATGAGTGACTACAAAGGTAAATAAAACTGATCTGAAAACTTTCTCTTTTAATTCATTTGCAGATTGAACATTCACGTGTTTTCGCTGTGGGGCGGGGATCGAGGAGAAAGCAGCAACGATTATGATACAAGGATCTAGATTGATTCCTGTAATTTACAGCTTCAAAAAAAATATATTTATTTTGTGGTAGGATTAGGATTAAAATCTTTCCTTACAGTACACTTAGGTTTAGGTTAGGCCCAACCCTTTCACTGTACCATCAATACAAGAGATAGATCTACGTCCAAAGGGTGATCTGTCCTGGACCTGTGCAGAAAAATGTAATAATATTTATTCTCTTAATTCATTATTAAAATTAAAACTACAACTTCAGAAGTCAAGGCATGACCATGGCCACACAGAAAAGAGCCCATGAAGAAGTGGATCCTGATTATCCTGATGCATGTGCTCAGCTGATAAAGAGACAAAAAGAAGTGGAACAAGATGGTAAGCTTTTTAGCAAATTGGTAAGAAAAACTATTTTGCAAAAACCCAAAGTATATCAAGTGTAGAAATTTAATTTTACTACTGTCATCTATCATCTTGTTCGTAACCAAGTTTTATATCAAGTTCCATTTACAATGGAATTTTATGTCTTTTAAGATCATGTCTGAATCATGGTCTTCTTTTTGTTTCTAGTATTATTGTTAGATTTTTTTTTTTCAAACACTTTGTCAGTTTACCTTGTGACTTCTGCATGAAGGATTTAAACAATACATTTTTGTATTTTTATTATACCTCATTGTTGTGTATTGAAACAGCAAAGCAAGCAGTGACCAGACGTGTACAAAATATTGTGAGGAATGAATTCCAAAAGGAAATCAACTATAAAGAAGCAGAACTTCAACAAATAGACAGAGTGAGTTCATGTTATGGTATTAATGAGCCATTTTTTTTTTTTTATATAGCCATCTAAGTTACTTCTCTTTGCTAAGTACAAGAGGTATAAGACAAGCAGTGTGAAGGAGGAAAAAGTCATTTTGGCTCCTGTTATTTGAAACGAGTGAGGTCGAAAGTTACAAAAGTAATTGCCACTATGAGAAAAAAACATTTTCGCCATATAGTGAATTTTTCAGAATTTCTCTTTTCTCGTGTTTTAGGTAATGAGAAAAACAACAATGCTTGTCTTACACCACTTGTACTTGGCAGAGGGAAGTAATTTGGCTAATTGTCGAAATGGCTCATTATCTGAGATATTAATTATTCTTGCCCAGATAAATCTTTTGGTAATATTTTCATAGGGCTTGGAACAAACATGAGAGGTTTTGCATTTAGATTAGTAACAGAATTTCTTTTTTATGTTGAAGTTGTTTTGAATTTTTAATTTGTTAAAGCACATCTATGAAAATGAATAAGTTTCAAGAAAGTATTGCAGATGTCACAAAAAGTATCAGTCAGATTTTAGATGTTATGTGTGTACATATATGTAAAATTTCACGTTAGTCAGACCACATATTGCATGCTTTTGAAATCTGGTATTTACTTGGTGTATTTCCTGATGGTTGTGGTTTTCCAAAGCAAGTAGATTTCATCAATTCCCCCTAATTTGATTAGAACAGTTGTGTTGGTTGACACGCTTCCTCTTTCTTTATAATAATGCACGTCCAACGGTTGTTTGATGATATGATGAAATTCTGTTCATCATTAGAGACTGAATGAGGCAAGGCTAATGATGGACAGGCTGCGAGCTTGTGTGGTGGCTAATTATTATGGTCGAGCTAATTTAGAGTGGACATCACAGGTAAATGATGTGCTTGTACTTTGAATTATTAGCTTCTCACAAGTTTTTCTCTGTTTTTGTCCTGCTACATGTAGAATGTCTGATCTGAATCTGTGTCTAGATATTAGGATTATCATTAGTTTCTCGTTACAAATGCTGTTGACACATAATTGGAAGTAATTTACCCATGGTCTTAAAATTATTGTATAATGGCTTATCTGTTTTTACTAATCTGAAAGAATTAGGTATGACAAAGTCAAGTCAAACCTCACTCACAAATCAAACTACATGTATATCTCTGTCACCACTGAAAAAAACTGATCCTGCTATACAGTGCTAGAGTGAGCATTGTATTTCTTGATCTTAATTATGTCAAGAAGATAAATTACCATAAACCTGTATTATTTTGTTATATGCCTCAGTTATTGCCATGCTCACCAGGCACCAGTTTGAAGTGCTCATAACAGAGAGAGCTGAGATAATCGGTAAAAATGTTTTATAAACATTGTAATTCAGTTGGAAGATTATTATTATCAATCTTTAGAAATGTTTTGCTTTCTTCAATCATAATGTTTGCACTGAAAATAAAAACAACAGAAAACTCACATTGAAAAAAAAGAAAACATTTATGTATGTATGTATGTGTGTATGTATGTATGTATGTATATATGTATGTACAGTAATCCCTCATTTATCCGCGGCATAGCAGCTAAGACCTTGACGGATAATGTGGAAAAACGGATAATGCAACACTCCTCCCCCCCCCCCTCTCCCTACTGTACATAGATAACCCTAGTAGAATAATAATATTTCTTAATACTGTAGTAATAATAATAATAATGTGTGTGGGTGGTATGTGGGAAGAGCTTGGTGCGTGGGAGGAGTAGTTCCTTGAACTGGGTCAAGCTGAGCCAACAGCCACCGCGCCAGCCGCGCCGAATACAAACGGACATCCGGTGGAAAGACGAATAATGTATCACGTGCTGAAAGGATTGATGACACCGAATGTCGCACGACGACTAACTCGACGATGGATAAATGAGGGATTACTGTATGTATGTATGTATGTACACGTATGTATGTATGTATGTACACGTATGTATGTATGTATATATGGACACATATTATGTATGTATGTATGTATATATATATGTATGTATGTATGTGCAAATGTACATATGTATGTATGTATGCATGTGTGTATGTGTGTGTGTGTGTATGTATGTATGTATGTATGCATGTATGTATCTGTGTATGTATGTATGTATGTATGTACATGTATTTGGACACAGCTGTTTACCACCATTCCTTTAGTTTCCTGCCAAGTCAGCAGAGGTGAAAAGGTCAGCCACACCCCGGTGCCTGTGCAAGCAATGGCAAACTTCTGTGATAAAAGTTTATGCTTTTTGAAAAGGATTATGGAGTGAACAGAATTGCCCTGCATCAAAAATAAACTAATCAATGAAAAGATAAAATCTTAGACTTTTTACTGGTATGTTTTTTTTTTGTCTATAGAAGGTCGTGTGTAGCAGCGTTACATAGTTAAAGTTGACAAAAGTAGACATTATACCTTTACATGAAGTCTTAAGTGGATAATATTCATCAGTAGAGTTTACATAATTGTTAAAAAATTTGATATTTATAGAGTAAAATTATTACTCTTTTAGTCCTCTCAATGTGGGAATGACCACAGCTTTACCGCCACCAGAGTGGGGTTTCAAATACCAAACTGTTGAATTCCCAACACTTACGCAGGCCCACCCAAAGTGATCTCAGAATCACCTGGGTATCCGTAGATGAAGTAATGTGTAATCTCAGTAGTATAAGGACAAAATTGAACATAACTCAGCTTCTAAGACTGTGGCCTTAAAGCAACTTTCACACAGTGGAATGATGAGAATACTGATTTGTTTAAAACTAATTTGAGAAATTTTGATCAGTCCCCAAAAGGGATTTTGACAAAAAAAAAACAGCGTAGTTTTAAATAATTTTCTGTGAAATAATTCAAACAAACACATGAACAAAACTTATATGGCTGACAAAGCAATATTAGTTGCAGTGGATACTGCAGAGTAATAGGATAAAAAGAGGTGATATCAGCACAGGGACCAACCAGCAGTGTGGGAAATTGAAACAGGCATAGATTGGAGGGAATTACTTTGGGTTGTCACTTTGACTGCTGATTTATAACTGGGGCGATGGGTAACTGACGGAATGCTCCGAGGCTGGTTTGAACAGCTGTGTGGAAAAACAAAGGAAAGAAAGGGGTTGGGGTGGGGAGAGAAGGGAGTGTTACAGATCGTACATTAACAGTTTGTTCTTTGAGGCAGCTTTGCAGTTACTTCTATATATATATAAGAATGGAATCCTCTGTGTTGGTATATACACGCTCCACATCTATGAAAATATTTGTAATATGCTAATTTGCAGTATGTTTGCTACAAGCTATTTTGCAGTGTATCTGCTACGAGCTAATGTGCAATATATGTGCTCATAATTTGTTGGAAGCACCAGTGTGATTATAATTCAGTGGTTTTGTTACTTTTATTCATTGTGACATTTTGCTCTTTAACATATTTGATATTTTTTTCTTTGTGGGCTTACAATGATTATGACATTGGAAAAAAAAAGCATGAACATATAATCATAGACATCTTTTATGTTTCTTTCAGACATCAAGTGTCAATGCACCACCGCCATCAGTTCATCCAGCAGTGAAAAAGTGCTTGGGTAAAATGCCAGCCAATCAGATTACATATTCCGAATCAGTGACCCTCCACCAACAGCGCGAGAACAAGTTCAGTGCGCAAAACAAAGGTGAGTCAAACATAAATAATGGATGCTTCAATTCCATTTCAGTGTTAACAAGGCTTTCAGACACCCAGCTTTGGTTATGATTGTCCACAAATGAAGGGAGATTTCTATGTAGAGAACAAAGTGTTGTGACAGAGAAGGGATTTCATTTTGAGAAAGAAGTAGGAGAGGGACAGACAAAAGTCACTATAGTTCTTTCAACAAAACCTCTATATAACTGTACACATCACTCTCAGGACAGAATGTCAAAAATTGGCCAAAATTGAATTTGAACAAATCTAAAGAGATGATTTGGAGAAGTCAGTGTTTCACAAGTGACATGTCGGGGTTTTATATATATATATATAACTGACCACATGGATATCTAGCACACAACACTGCACTGGCCTTGAATCTCTCCCCCATCACTGTCCTCAACATCATGCCGACTAAAAGATCAAGGGTATCATATTACCTCATCCACTTGCTCCGCTCCTCCCATTGTGCCAATCCTTTTATGCGCAATCTCTTGCATACATTGTCATGGGACTGAGGTGGAAGGCCATAATCACAATTGTAATGTCTGGAATAGCAAAGCTATTGAAGTGATTGCGATAAACACACTATACGAATAAATCTTACAGCTTACAACAATTGAAACACAATATGATATCATCGCAAAAATGTCTACAAATGCAAATGCACTTATCAGTATTCATCACTGGTGATTGATTAACTGGACCAAGTGGTCAGTGAATGGTAAGAGATATAGCCTATCTTAGCTAATGTTAGGAGGTACACTTACGTCCTTTCTTTGCCCAAATGGACGTACCACCTCAGCCTGTTTTATCTGTCATGTTATGTATTGTTAATGAGCTACCCCTCTCTCCTCCCCAAGCCGCTTGGCGGATCTCATTATCCACCACCCATGCCTCGTCCCCTCTCTCTGTCAAGTGTTTAATAGCTATCAAGCAATTATTTTAGTAGGTGTACCCTCTCTCTGTCAAGTGTTTAATAGCTATGAGCAATTATTTTAGTAGGTGAACATGACCAACCTGAAAGATGTGCAGTTTCGGAGTACTGCTAGGTGTAGAAGTGCACTGCTATATTGTGAGCACCTAGCAGTACAGGTATCCTCGTTATAAGCGATTTGACTGTCAAAAACTACTGTTATACGAGATATTTTACTGATGCCAAAGTAGGAGTGGACATGGGGATTAACGACACTTCTGTTATAAGCGATTTCCTGTTACAAGCGGTCCTGTTTAAATGGTTCCCACTTATAGTCTTCTGGATGTATTTCAGATCTGAATGATTTGTCAGGGTCAAGAGAGGACAAAAACAACATTAAATTGCAAAGCATCTCAACTCACTTAACAGATGAGGACAAGTCGCAGGATTTGATGAACACACACAGAAGTTCTGTGTCAGCTACCATGGTAGGGTATGGATGAGTGGATATTGAAAAGTTGAAAAAGTTTCTTTTATCTTACCTCTCTGACATCAACAAGTTCTGTGCATTTTTTGACTCAATGAAACTCATATAAATTTGCTATATGGCATGAAGCATATTGAACAGTAGACATTAAGAAGCATAATTATATACAACAACTTTAATTTCATTTCTACTGATGAATCTACCCAGCACTAACACATAAAAGGTACTGCAGCCAGAAAATTTGTCACTTGTTTCGCCGAGTTTGAGAGCTTTTTATCAGTGTGGAAATCATAGGTTGATGTTTTTATGGATATGTATCACATGAATGAATTTGAATTGTGGTTAGATTCAGTATATTTAGCATCTGAATGTGGCCCTCTGGGAGTTTAGTTGTTGTTGTTGTGAGGATGGAGTTGAGTATAGTTCAATGCTGGTGATGGAGGATATGGAAAAAATGCTCTCACGCTGGCATCCAACAACACAAGTAAAATGAGTGGTGAAGGCCAAAACACAAATAAGGATTGGGCTGTTTTAATCTGTAGGAAATCCACTTTATGGTTCACAAATCAGTGTTACTAGTCAATTCAATGTT
>JBCEWB010050378.1:3784-14189 GCA_039654565.1 Peronia peronii | reverse complement strand
AAACAAACCGCCCTCCCCCCCCCCCAAACACACATACACTTATTACACACAGGCACCTACACAACTCACACATGATATCCTCCCAACTGACACACACCTACACACTCACACACACACACACACACACACGTTCACTGACATATACACACATAAAGAAAACCACCGAACAGTTTTTACCAAGTTTGAAGCGTGTATTGTCTCACGCTGACTGACTCCTAATGAAATTTCCCGTCTTGATTTTCTCTTTGGTGCTGTAACTCAAAATAGCAACTAACAAGGAGCTGTCCTTGATCATGTCATTGCATAAAAAACTTTCTCTGTGTTTTTTTTTTCATGTTGTTGATAGTGCTGTCCAAACATGTGAGATGCACACGTGAATATTGACGACCTCCTTCTATCCTGACCAGCATTTGGAGCTTCTCTGTTGCAATAGCACAGGAATGAATTAACACAATGATGCATTCATCATGCACTCCCTTTCCTAATTTGATATTGGAAATACAGCATCCATCTTCTATTTGTTTTCCTGCCAGATTGTTCTAACTTTCCATTTGCACTATCTTGGCTCTGATGTTGAGACAGCTGAGGCATTTTCATCCGGACAAGAAAGATGAGAGCCTTAAATACCGGCTTTCAGCTGGCGGCTGTCACTTCCGATTATTGTTGAAAATAAAATAAAACAGAACAAAAAGGTTTGCGGCTGATGTGGAAAGAAGAAAAGAACGACCCTTAATTCTATTTAATTTGCTCCACATGAGTCTTTATTTGGCCAGCCTGCTATTTTAAGTCATGAAATTTTTGCATTATAATAATGACAAAATATTTGCCGGCTAATTAGGTCCACATTATCTATCACTGGAGAACAGGTCATCAAAACTTTACTATTATTATAAACCCAAGAATGGAGAAGATAGAAAAGAGAATGTTGCCAAGTGAAATGACTAGTGAAGGGAAGCTGTATGAGAACAAGAGAGGGAAAATCGACATTCATACTGATACAGTTACCCAACTCGTCAAGAAATCAACAAATTCCTACACCTGCCTTTCTTTTCACCATTTAACAGATTTACACCGCTGATTGTGGGAGATCAGTTTCTCTCTGGCAACACCTATAAAATAAAGAAGCAAGAATTCTTGTTGATCTGGGCGCTGTGTCATCAACATTGGTATTTTTTTTGGAATGCACAGCGCACTCTGTAAACAATACGGTTCTGCATTACGAACAAAAAAAAAATCAAATGAAGTGGACATGGTAAGCGTTAGAATAAATTGACCCAGCCTATTCTGTAGATAAAATCACATTACTAGATTCAAGAGCTAGGACCACAAAAGTATGGAATATTGACATGCTGTGGCCAAGTAACCAAACATATTGAACACAGATCGATTAACAACATTCCATGTTGTAAGCTACTATAAATGGAACCAAATTATCCCCATATTTATTAGACACATTCTCTTTTTTCCAGACTTGCTTAGCTTTGTACCTTTCTCTACGGATACTCGGAAATCTATAGCTATCGATCTCTGATTTGTTTGTACGAGGGCGGTTATCAGCAAAAAATCTAACTGGCATCCTAGTGGATCTTTTTTTTTTCTTCAGCATTTTGAGATTGAGACTGGCAATATAGAGTAAATAATGGTTGGAAAGAGAAGGCTGGACAATGACTGAAGGAACAAAAGATTTATTATTCAGGAAAGCAACATATGGCTTCTCTTGCCCAATTTTGGGCTGGAAGCTTGTGAAATGGACCTTTTGCTCTGCTTGCATATTTTATGTATACGGGTAAGAGCATGTGTGAAGGAAGGGAGGGAAACAGAAAAGGATAGCAATAGTATAATAAGGTAAACAGGCATTGCTGAGGAAGGGAAGATCATACCAACTGTGGTGCGGAAAAAGATCTCAAGATTCGCCTATTATTCAGATAACTTGATCACAACAGAAATGGAGGGATGAGAAGAGACGGTTGCTTGCCCATTTCTGGATGAAGTCGCATAAACGATATGCCATGCCAAGCCAGATTCGGCTAACTAAGCTTGCTCTATAATGGGAATAGATGGTGTGAATCTACATAGATATGACTAGTATTCATATGTTGTGCCTTTACTGCCTAGCGAGTTCTGGAAGACTATATTATTCCCAGTGCCATTGACTGCAGGGAATAACAGTGCTGATAAATAGACATTGATAGACAGAATGAAAGAATCGGAAAGCTATACAAAAGAAAACAGAAGGTAAAATAAACTCAAATACTTGAAATATAAACACGTGGAAATTCTCTGTTATAGACATAATCAATACTTGATTTATTTCATTTCACAAGTCTGCAATGACATCGATAAAAAAAGATGACAGAAATTATGGATAATGATGATTCACGGTCGCACTTCACATCTCAAGTTACATGCTTGTCTGAGCGTTGCTTCAGGCCCAAGTTTTGTAATCCACGCTGTACTGCCTGAGTGTATCTAAAGAATTCAATTCCCTCAAAGCCTGTCTCTCACAACCTCTTCACGCTGTTTCGGTTTGACAGGATATAGTTGCTAAAACCAAAACCAAAACAACCGCCCTTTGTGTAAACGGCCAGGACATAAGAGAGTAGGCTTTTAGTTGATCAAAGAATTCTAGAAGGCCAAAAATTGAATTGCCCGTAGAACAGACGTGCATTTATTCAAAATCAATTTCACCCGATCTTGGCGACAGAATTGTCTTGCAATCTTGTTAAAGAGATGCTATCTATTTGTGCTCTCTACTCTCTTTCTAATACTCCTTATTATCTCTTACACTTCCCTTCTGCTGAATTTGCATGTTCCTATATCTGATTTTGTCTGTTATCTTGAGAGATCGTTTTCCTCTTCATTTTTTTTCTTCTCGTTCTTCCTTTTATCTAAACTCAAAAGATCCACAGCCATTGCTTTCTCATTTTCATGGCAATTATTTGATTCATCCTCTTTCTCTCCTTATGGACCGAACTAGCCATGGTTGCATCAATGCTCCTGTTTCAGTCGGATACATTTTTGTTTCATTACTATTTTTATGAAGTCAGGACAATTCATAAAACTGAGACCTAAGCAGATAGTGTTAACAATGCCTTAAACTTTTGTTTTACTATTTAAGGGAAAAAAGCAAATCACTGGGCAGAAAATGAAGAAACCGTTGATTAACAATAAATTTACATTCCATAATTATCACCCGACCCCATGAAAGTCCTTAGATCTCCAGGTGATAATATGCAGTTACTCTAACTTCCCCGAGCCGCGAGAGAAATTTTAACATCATCCATAACAGTATCAGTGTCTTGACGAGTAAGTGGGTCAAGCCCTAGTTATCTAATTTTCATGGCTTATTCAAGAAATCTAATGACCTAGCAAGATCATGAATATTTATCAGCCCATCTCCTTCTCGGTGATTCCAACAACATCCCAATCGTACCAGTTTCACAACGGCATTGCTATTTTTTTTCTCATTAGTAAGAGCCTGAACTCGAATCGAACGATTTATCATCTGTCGGTTCACTGCTTCTATCATTTATTTTAAAAGAAAAAGAGAGCATAAAAAAGAGAACATAAAGTTTTCCATTTGCTTTCTACATTTTAGCAGCAAGAGTGAATATACGGCAACCTTTCCCAGATTTTAATTTATTTTTGTTAGTGGTTTTTTTTTTTTTTTTTTTGTGATGATGATTGTTGGCAGTTTTTTTATTGAATAAAATGTTGGCACAAAAGAAGAGAATAAGGCATTATATTCAGAAGAAAGAAAGACGATGATGGAAGCACCAATAAACAATGCCTGTTCCATGCATAGCAAATCTGTAAATGGTGTTGTTATATATAAATGGTGGTAACATTCACTAGAAAGAGAAGACATATGCACATACTGAGGAAATGGAGAGAGAGAGAGAGGGAGAGAGAGAGGGGGGGATGAGAGAGAGGGAGAGAGAGCGGGATGGGGGAGGCAGGGGAAGATGTAAAAATGTGTATCATCAGTAATTGTGTTCCTACTCAACGACAATGATGCTACATTATTTGTGTAGTTCCCAGCCTCTTTCTTTCCTTTACCAGCATCCTCTCAGATGATGTAAATTTAGCCACACAACGAACATAAATGTCTCACTAGAATGTCACGAAATCAATGTGCACATCAAAACTATACAAACCATCAGTTTCGACTGATTAGTTGTTTGCTTGTTTGTTTTCATCGTTTGTTTTATAATTTTTGCTTTTCAATCAAAATAATAGTGATTGAGCCTTCCTATGGGTGCCATTAACTTGTCAATAAAAGCAGTTCGTTTAAAAAATAAAAATAGAAAACACAAAAATAATTGATTGGCAGGCTAAGGTCTTCACAATTTGTTTGTCAAATTATTTGCAAGTACTTAGATGATGATCAAGAATTTGTAAACGTTATGTAACATTACACGTAAGAAAAATCGTGATCTAGTAGATCATTAAGTTTCTAAGCCAGGAAAGGATCCATAAATTGCCCTATCCATACTATAAATCTGCAAGAAAAGGCTTATGGCCTCGAAAACTACTGAATGTATCCATGTAACATTTGGCATAAAGATCTGTGTTTCTACTTACATAAACCCGTAAAAAAGCTTACCATGTTTGACGTTATCCTAAAACGGCGATAATGATTGAATAGTAAACTCGCCAGAGTGTTTGATCCGAACTGTGCGTTTGACAGAATGACGCGTTCAAAACACCAAATACGCTTTCTTTGAGTTAAATTCAAATTATCGAAAATAAATATCAAATTATCGTGGTGCGATGTCAAATGATCCGTATGTGGAATGGAGTTATTACTATCACATAAAACTTTAATTCATACACTTTCGTGTGATTGAAAAAAAAATTAAACAATCTGGGCCAGCTTGTCCGTAGTCAGACAATGGAAATTGAAGAGATAGGAGGTGACCATTCACCACCGGCTAAAATCACTATTATTAACAATTTACGAATCTATTTATTTACAACTCATCTTGATATTCAAAGACTTAAATCCGCTCTTATGACCAATGCTTTCATATTCAGAGATTAATGTTCTTTTTGTTTCTGCAAAAAGCCTTCATAACAGTCAACTCACGACTTCTCTGATCGCTCCCAGCGACTCACGACTAATTCTGATTGGCCGCGAAACATAACTATGCTATCAAATGCAACTGCATCCTACTTTTATCGTTCTTCCTGAAGCAACGGTAAGTATTAATTTTAGTTTCATACAAATTTACAAGTGGATAAGTATATTTGATATTTGCTCCTTGGCCTCATCTGCCATTGATGAACCAAAGGTGTTCCAAAACTGGAAGAATAATGACCTCACACTTGAAACTCACGTCTATCCTGGCACTCTCAAAGATGTGAAGTGGACCGTCTTTCGCCTCAAACGATGCCATCAATTTTATTACTATCACTGGGTCGTTTTGCTTTAGGATTAACAAAAAATGGAAACGGAAAAATAGTTATGGCATGCCCTAAAGGAGCCTAGCGGTTTTTTTTTTTTTTTTGGTCATATGTGAGGATATGTGTGTGTGTGTGTGTGTGTGTAGCACTGCTATTTTTGCCGCAGTGTTGTTCCCCAATTCTCCGAAATTAAGTTTGTTGCCTCATCTGTTTGTTTGTTTTCATTATTTATTTAACAATGTTTGGCTTCCAATAACTTTATCATTAATAGAGCCCCAGTAAGGTTTCAGATATGGTCCAAAAAGTTTTGCAGTACGACTGCAACGATTTATTGCCCATGCTAAAAATGATCCTGCCCCCCAGGGTATCTAATCTCATGGAAGGGTCAATGATAGAATACGTTTTATTATGTTGCACTTAGTAGCCTCAGAGACTGAAATATATAGCCCTTTCGCATAGCTGAAACAAAAATTCAGTTACCTTCCCCGTTAATTTGTGATCAAACTAGAAAATGTTCTTGTTTTATCTATTTATAGAATTTGAGCCTGGAGCTGAGAGACAAATATTTTAAGCAACAACTGTAACATAGCAATTTTTTGGCGAGAAATAACTTTGGGAGAATAAACATTCCAATCTTACCCAAACTGAGAAACTGATCTATTTTACCCGCCCTCCTAGATATCTGGTAACACCACGAAACCGAATGTTCCATTTGTGATTTAAACAGTGACCACACTGACTTACATATCTTGAAATATGAACTGACTAGTGCAAATAGGTCACACTTAGCTCACAGTCAATGGGTGAAAGAAGAACAGATGACCTTTTTCTTATATTCACTATAGTACCAATCATTGTGGAATCAGAATAGTTCTGATGTAGAAAACCATCATCACAGTGGCTCTTACATGTTAGCAGAATTCAAGCTCTTCATAAACTATGCGCATATTGTACAACAACTATGTTTTATCTGCCAAACAATGCAGCTGAGGAATGTGTGGTTCCCCCTTTGTGGGAAAAGCTAGATTCTGATATCTCTTTTAGCCATTTTCAAGTTGGTCTGAGTGGCCAGATCTCGGGATAGCTAAGCGAGACGGTACGTATGAGTTGATCGTGTGAAGGAAATTAAACACACTCTTTTTAAAAAAAAAATATATATATATACTACCAAAACTTATCTACTGGTCTCATCTCCTACAAGAACCCGCCAAGCTGGAAGCAGGTCTTAAGAGCGCTATGTTAATGATGCTAAATATTTGTCATTAACCCAGGGGCGGGAACTTTTGCAGTACATGGCTCTTAGCGACCTAACTGATTGAGACTGATGAGGACATTCTTGTAGCTAACGGGTAATTGCATTGTTATGTATGAAAATGTCTCGTTTCCACATTTTCCCCTTTGTTCTTAGCTTGTAATAATTTTCTCTTTAGGTGGCATATTTTTCAGATTTGGTATGTAGATAAACAGACAGATAGATCGGAGCGCGGAGGAATGGAGAGAGGCAGGAAAATCAGCAAGATATAATAGAGAGATTCATAGGAAATAGAGAGAGGAGACCAAAAAAGTAAAAAAAAACTAACAGAAAGGTCTGTAAGTACTAAAGCTTTGAGGCCTGAGAGTCATAGAGGGCAAACTGCGGAAATTTATCTTTTAATGTTTATGTTACAGTCGTCACGGCGTGATCACACCTTTAGGTGTACTTGAAATCGGAAGATGCTATAATAAGTTAACCCGATATCTTGGCTAGGTGTGGCTACACAGAGAATTACAAGAAGGAAGATGTTGTGATTTCTTTAAAATGCAGCAAGTATTGAATTACATAAGAAGTGAATAAGTTTTGAAGTCGGTAAGTAAAGAAGAGTTAATCTGATCTTCATGTCACATACCAGTACTGCCGTCTCTTGTCTGTACCGTATTTACTTAATATTTAACGGTGACGCTTTTTATCGGCGCTATTATTTTTATTTTGTTTTAACCTATGAAATAGCTCAAATTTGGTTATTTTCTATCGTAAATTTATTCAGTGTGTTGTTTGCTCAAATTAATCTTTCTCTCCTCTGAGTTGTCTGTTTTTGTGTGAACCTCCCTTTCAGTGCAATGGATAGACGAAAGAGTTCAGACATTTCTGAAGGAGAATAACGAAAACATGCTCACCTTCACACTTTGGAATTACTATGAGATCAAATTGTTTTCCTACTTGCTTGACCAAATGAATGGGCAAAAATGGACTTTTACCTGGTTAGATAAATAGTTTATCCTCATGAAGATCCTTGTAGAATGTCGATTCTTCTCGAGACAATGTCTCTTATGAAACAAAGATTTTGTGGTTGTTAGAAATGGGTCCTTTGTGACGAACAATTAGGGTTAAGGTCATGGCTCTAGGAGAACGGATATCCTTTAGGAGAAGACACCCCCCCCCCCCCCCGAGGATTAAACAGAATACATGAGATCGTGCTCAAAGAGGCACTCAGTAGTTTTAACGGTCCTTCACTGGACAGTGACGGTGTAAGAGGAATCTTGACATAAGGCGAGGTTTAGCTGAGAATATACAGCATTTTCCCCTATTGGCCTGCAAGGATTTTGAAATAATTGCTTAGTGATGGATGAAAAACATGCCAGTGATGATTACATCCTGCACTATTCGTTTGAATAGAGCTGTGTGATATTGCGTGGATTTTATAATATATTTTTGCTACAGGATTTCTGTGATACCTGTCCCGTTTAGTTGAATGTTTCTGTTAATAAATCTATGGTCTGCCTTGACATGATGATCTATACCCGAATTAAATAACCGGTTGTGAAAACTAGCTGAGACTTTCAGGTGAGCTCTTTGTTTCCACAATGGCCCGAGGATGGAATGTATCTCATCATTAACATGAAGGACGGGAGGGAGGGGACGGGACAAGAGGAGGCAAAACAAAGATCTGTTTTAGTTTTAGATCTTTCCCACAGCACAAAGAACTTTGTTCCACGGCTTTGGCTTCTGGTGTGGAAAACTGGGACATATTTTTTTCAGACATTATCGCTCCGAATGAAAAATATTTTGATCAAAATACAAGGTTGTCTGGACGAGACAGATATCGGTTTCTCTGTCATTAAAATTTTAACCGAGAAACGGTTCAGCTACGCAATATTGTATTTTGTTCCATTTATTCTACTCGGTTTCAAATGTTAAGGTCGAGGAATGATGTCCTTGGGAGAAGGGGGGGGGGGGGGGGAGGGGGCAGCTGGAGGGAATCCTTTTTTTCCCCACCAAAAGGTGGACTGGGACGAGGAGATGGGGCAGAGAGGTTAGAGTCACTTACAGCTTAACCCTTCCACTGCCCGAAGCCTGAGGAGCCAGTCTTTTTGTTTTATCCTTGATGAGATCAATTACCCTTATCAGGTTGAAACCCAGACACCCATATGAATCACAGAACAAATTGCATAGGTGAATGTCGGGATGTGAATTCAGCTGACAAAAATTCTGAGGCAAAGATTGGTTGCAGTCAGAGGGTAAACTTTTTTAAATCTGTATTTTGTTGATATATATTGTACAGCCTGTCTACAATGACCTCTTTTTCCTGTAGGATCGGCTTCACTGTAAGCACGGGTTGTCCTTGTGAACTTCCAGACTAATTGAATAATGCCTTGTGACATTTGGGTGACCACGGCAGATGGCTAAAACAATATAGTGGTAAATAATTAAACACGGAGGCCAGCATCAGTCCATTAGCCTCGCCTGTAACACAGGACACGATCCTGTCTGCATAAGTGACAATCAAATATCTGTGCTCACCTATCAACCCTGTGCTATCAAAAATATAACTATTAGATTTTGACGATTTTATTTGTTGTTGTCGATTGTGCAATCTGGATACTTTTGAGTTGTAAACTTCGCGCATCTGTCAAAAGGCAGACAGTTTCTATATTTATGAACCAGAGACATATGTTCCTACAACCCTATTAACTTGCCAGTTGGCCATCCTTCCTTCTGAGTGATGACTTTTGAAACAAATATCGTGTCAATTTTCTTCATTAGAACTTTAATGTAGCTGCAAGCATTGTTCCTTATTCTGTGAGGAAGAAATAAAGCAAAACGATTTCTGATCTGCATCACCCGTAATATGAAATGCCAGGAAGAACATCGATACATAGATTTATTGTGGTAGGTTGTATTTGCGACTAGACAAGGTTGCATACGTTGACAGAGAACAGAACATAGAATAAAGAAAGACAGTGAGAGAATGAGCGAAATCGATATGGATGAAACAACAATCATGTTTTTGAATAAACCAGGAAAGACAGTCGGATGAAATGGAAAAAATATGGGGAAAAGGAAGGGAAAAGATGTTCTTGTAAGGACTGGTATTGGTCAGATGACTACCGTTGACACGGAATAACGAGATCTGAAAAATGGGGAGTCCATTTGTCTCGCGGCCAGTCGAAATAAGACGCAAGTCGCTGGGCTAGAACCGAGAAATCGGGCTTTGAATGTGATGAGAGGTTTTTTTTTTTTTTTTTAATTGCAGAAATCGAACAAGACAATATCGGTCTTACCCTTGATTTATAAATATTACTTCATTAAAATTGGATTTTTATGAAATAGGCATGTAGATTTATGCGTTCGACCGTTCATTTAAACTCGATTTTCTCTGAATTTCGGTCATTGCTGGGGGGGTCCTCCCTTGTCTCTTCAAACTGCAATATGTCTGGCTAGAATAATGCTAGCTCAGAACCACCTGAAACGGTATGAAATAAGCTTTCACATGATACCAAAATACCCATACAGTGAATAACCGACAGATGTCTCATTTTGACTGGCTGAGAGACATTTATTTATTATCATGTCTCTTTGACACCAGGCATGTCCCGTTGACAGGGAACACGAATTTGAGGTCATCGAGATCATGGACATGTGAGGGTTAAATTAATGCCATTGTATATTTCGCTCCTCTCTCCTATCACCATGCCCCTCCCCCCCCCCCCCCCCCCCCCTTTTCCTCCACCACCCCTTTTT
>JBCEWB010050367.1:0-14189 GCA_039654565.1 Peronia peronii | reverse complement strand
TGGAGAAATCACAACAGAAATCCTCACGTCGAAATGATACAGAATTTATTACAGGTGCTTGATGTACATACAGTCTCCAGGGCTGCTGTCTAGCTCCAATACACACAGCTCTCACTGCAGTGCGTTCGTACTCTTCGCAGTACACTTGTCCTCTCTCTTGTACACACTCTGATCCTCCTCCTCTCTCTGGCCAAGCCCTCATATATATATATACCAGCCCGATCTGAGCTACCCGAACGGTCTGGAATGTGCTGGCGCCGGGGCATGTGATACATACGAGACCTGACAAGATCTGTGTAGATCGCTCCCGAAGCTCAGCGGCGGCACATCACACACTAGCACACAAGTACAGTCAACTGAACATCGCTCACAACACACTCACGCATAACCCGCATGCACTATCATGATTCGTTACACCCCCTCAATCATCTGTGGTTGATCGCAATAAACAATTACCTTGATTGCGACAATAGGTATCAGAATCTGCACTAGAAACTTCTTGGCAGGCTCCATTTTTCCAGTGACATTTTATGCCTGGTATCTCCGACGCACATTTGCTCTCCTCAGTAAAGACGTTGCAGTTTCCTGATTTATGAGCAAACATGAAATAAAACAAACACATTTTTTATCTCAGAGTTTGAATTTTAAAGTTTACTCTTCCATTTTAATTCACAACATAAAATAAGACATGGAAAGCATGACATAAATTTTTATATCTAAATAATTGCAATATGGCAGTTAAAATCTCACACATTTCCATATATGGGAGAACCAGATACAATGCTCACTGAATAGCCAAAAAGAAAGGCTGAAACTGTCAGATATACCTCTAAAAAGATCTTGACATAGGAATTCGACAAGCAGCAAATAAATTTGTTGTTTGCTTCACATGGCCCCAAGTTTTACAAGAATTTTCTATGCTGAAACATGATGATTCTATGATGAAAGTCTGCAGCTTTTGTGAATCATTATAGTATGTCATCATGCTTTCACCCCCTATCTGAGACCCCACAGGCAAGGCTGCAACCTCAAAATCTCAAGTCTCATACTCTTCCTACATTTTATATATCTCCATGAACAGCTGAGAGAGAGAGCCAGAGTTCCTGAATGAAATTCAGAAAAAAAATAAAATAAAATAAAATAAAAACTTACACATAAAACTCCTTAAAAGCTTGAGATCAAATTACCATAAGTTAGGCTACATGAAGTAAATTGTACCTTCATATTATGAAATATTACTTGCCACTTGTGAACATAGAAACCGGAGGTGTAATCTGTTAATCACTAACTGATTATTACCTTGATTAAGGAAAAAAAAAAAACAAATAAAAACTGATGACATAACAACAAGAAATCAAATACCAAACATGGAAATTTGCTGATTTTTACCTGCTTCTATTTTCAGCAAATCATGTTTCAAAACAGAATTGAAGCCACCAAAAACATACACAGAGCTGAAAAGAATAAAAGTCATCTTTCGTTAATATGTCAAATGACATACCTCACTGGCTTCCAAATAAAGTTTTTACCATAGTGTAAATTAAAACAGTACTGGCAGATAAAATGCCACCTGGAGGTCAAAATTGTCAAAAAAAAATAAATGTTAAAATAATAAAAAAAAATAAATGAATAAATTCACTACTGGTAACCTCAACCAACAGTTAAATATATAGGTTTATCTACTTAAATTTATAGATCTTGCATATTCCAGAAATTCCTGATGATAATAAGCTTCTCAAAAAGTTATAAAGTGTGGCAATTACGCAACGGACTGAAAAAATGTTATTTAAGCAAAAAATAATTAAATGGAAAACATACTTATTGACTGAAGCTGCAGCATGACCAAATCTGTCTTGATATTCACCAAAGGCTTCCACTTGAGATGCTTTGAGGACATGCCAGCTGTTGCATCCTGTTAAAAAAAAAAATGTTTATTCCCAATGCAATATCAAGATGAGCCCTTGTGGATAATGTTACTTGGAATAAGGGGCAGTCACAAAGGCTATCTGTTTTAGTAAGTAGATTAGAATTTCAGAAAGATTGGAAAACTAAAAGAAGCCATCCCTCTTGATCACATGGTCTAGTGTCAGAGCCACTGGCTATATTTATTTTTTTGCAGCCTGTAACAATCAATCTTCTAATTCTTGATGATGAAGGAAAGGGGAAACAGAGCCAAAACATACATATATACGATCAGCAAAATGATGAAGGAAACGCAAATTTCTTATAGAAAATCCTAACAGAAAACAGCATTATAAGTGTTGTTTAAGCAGGATGATATTCAATTTAATAATAAAAATAATTTTTTTTTAAATTAAAAAAAAAATGTAACAGGTGCCAAGCATTATTCTATAACCAAGAACAGAAGTATATATTCAATAAATCGTAAAGAATGCAATAAATAGCAAAATAACTGATAATATTCCACATCTTACTTCTTTTCAAATTCAAAGAAATTCAAGACACTTGATTCTCCATGGCCCCTTCAGTCTCGTGTGGGTCATCATATCAAGCTAACAATGTACACAATGAAATGGAAATGTGTTTATGTATTTTGCAGATTATGTAAGAAATGTTTGTTTTACCTCTATCATAGACCAAAAAGTCTGAAGCAAAACACTGAGCCAGCTTGCCAGCATGTGTATCATTGTGTTTATTTCCCCCAAAGACCAACATTAGTCCATTCATCATTGCTGCAGAGTGAAGGTAGCGAGCAGTGCCACTTTCACGCAGCAAAAACCTGGAATAGAAAAAAAGCAGCCCAACAGAACTGACTGACAGCAAACTTTTTTTCTTTTCTATTCTAAAGAATTGAGCCCTATATCACCATAGCACAATTTCTGACATTACAAACTATCACTGTACTAGAGAAGACTTAGTTCTACATGAATATGGTTTTAAATTTGGATGTAACTGATAAATAAATATCTGAATCAAAATTTGTTCATATTGGACAACAAATAACATGTTCACCAAAAAAATCTCCTCACAATGCAATGCACAGACCACAAAAATCAATGAAAACTAAACTTCACCCACCATGTTTTGGTTGTTGGATCATACTCATACAGTTTGTCACTCATATTGTAACTGCTGGCACCCCCTGAATGATAACCACCGTAGACATAGATCTTTCCTCTCTTGGTATCAAAGACACTGCTGTGACCATAGCCTCCCCGAACTTGACTTCCCAAAGTCTCCAAAATTGTCCATTTTTCATCCCCTAAGGGAAGTTTGAATTTTGTCATGCATTTGGGAATGTGGAAACTACCTGACAATAATATTTAACTTAAACCATAGTTACAGTTTTTTCATTAATTAATAGAGACCATGCACGTAAAATGACAATTAAAACAGATGTGGCTGAGAACAAGCTCATGTTCCATTTAGTGCTGAACAACTCTGAGAAAATAGTTGTCATACACCAACAGCAAATTAATATGCATATTTCAAATTTTGTTTTCTCTCAATTTCAATACTTCTGCTCAAACACATGGAACAATTGTTCTAAATTTTGATACTATACAAATCTGCAGTAAATGATAAATTAAAAGACATAAAATAATATTATCAGCCTTATGATGAACACAATACTGGTTGTCGTATGAATTTCTATATTTAAATATCCTCAAGGAGGACAGATGTGTGAATAGTACCAAAATTGTATTCCAGAACTTTGCTTGAATATCCATAATCAGAACTGTATCCAAATATGACCAGCATTGTGTCGTTGAAAACATGGGCAGTGTGACCTGAGAGGTTTCGAGGTCCGGACGGTAGTTCAGTCCAGCTGAAGGTGCTAATGGCATACTTCCACAAATCATTAGCAACCACTTTATCATTGACACCTCCATATATGTACAGTGCTCCCTGTGGTGAAATACAAAAACGAACAACATAAGTATGTCATACAACAATCTTCAACTATATCAGTCCATTTTTTTACATTTCATCTGCAGAGGATCTTAAATATTGATGTACAAAACAACTAAATTCAAATGTAAATGGCTGTAATTAATGGACTATAATACAAGAAATAGAGCTTGTGTCAAAAACCATCTGAAGAACGACAGGATACCTTATAAAAAACTGTACTGTGCCCATATCTAGGCCATGGACTTATTCCCATTTCCTGTGGTCTTTTCCACTGTTTGCTTGATATACTATACCTGCAATGACATTTAACATGATCCTATTAAACATGTTGTACTGATAAAAAAGAAAGAACATAATCATCAAATGGTGCTAAAAATCTGACAGCTTTTAATTTCACCCATCTTTGATTATTCTTGAGCTCTGCTATAATATATTTCTGCGAAATGTTAAGAAAATGAACAAAAGAAATTTAAGTCAATATATGGAGAAAGCAGCAGGTCAAAAGTAACACATCAGTAAGATAAACAAAGTAAGAGTAAAAATAAAGGGGAACTTAGAACAATCACATTTACAAATCACACCTGCTGGCTTGAAAAAAAAAAAATAATGATAATAATGATGTTAAAGTTAAATATTTTAAGGTACACACACAAACACACACACATTGTAAATCATTCTGTATAGAAAGTGATCAGGTTTCAATCATGCTGGTTCGTTATATAAGTCTGTTCATGTCTCACTCTTCTCCATATAATGGCTAAACAAACTTACTTACAAACTTACTTGTACATATTGTTGTTTGGATTTTGATTCCCCAACCTGTGTCCTCCCAGCACCCAAAGTGAGCCACTGCCATCATGTGTGAGAGTGACTGATGCCCTGCCTGTTGGTTCATCAGATGCCATTCCTTGTATTTTCTCAATAAATAATTCACCTTTGCTGATATTACAGTTGCTACCTGTGGCAGAGTAAATGGTCATGATGACTATTTCAACTTTCTTTTTGCAGTCATTCAGCCTTTTTGTCATGTGGTCCTTTCGAACAAAGCAAAACAAGGCTAACATTAAAAAACAACCGAAAACAAGATTAATGGATGGAAAAAAAAGAGGAAAACAATAGAGGTGAAACAACAACAACAAAATGGGAGAAGAGAAAAGTGAGCTGAAGGGGGCATTTTAAAACACAAACTTTTTCTTTCTGTCAAAATATATTTTTTTTTTTACCGATGGCATTTTTTCAGTTGAGAAAAGGAAAATATGCCGACAAATTATTGAAAATGAGCAAATATTAACTAACCTCTGTAATTTGGCTCACATTGGCAAACACCTCCAACACAGCTCCCATGACCTGAACAGTTGGAGAAACATGACTCTATCTGTATATCACAGTTCACTCCTGTCCAGCCCGGATTACAATCACAGACACTCTGGTTGCACACACCATTCCGTGAGCACTCCAAGGCACAACTGTCAATACTGAAACACAAGCAAGAATATATCTCATACAATAGCTGAGAAAATACAAGCGGAAAAAAAAACAGGACCACAACATCAATATAGCATCCTTTTGAACTTGAAAAACAAGCATTCTTTCTGCAAAGTATGAACAGATTTTATTTAGAAATCCTGAAGCCTGTTTAAATCATGACCAGGAGTCCACATATACCTCGACTTGTGGGGTTAACTCATTCTGTGACCCAACTCATAACTCAATTTGCTCATACATCATATCAATTTTCCACATTGAAACTGATTGAAATGCCATTAATCTCTTCCAATCCCCTCCCCCCCCCAAAAAAAAACTCTCTCATTTTTTTTGTTATGTGTTTCTAAATAAGAAAACCCTATTTATAAACAATAAATATATTACACATTAACAGACCTAAACTGGTTTTTTATAAAAAGTATTTAATTGGAGATCAGATGACTTGAGCTGCATTTTTTTTTTCCTTGCTTAATTTAATTTTCTTAGCCATTTTTTTCACGGTTTCATCCTCTTTATTCGCAGAGCATTTCAATAAAAAACCTATCCAAGGACGTTTGTCTATTCTGGTCCTTTAGAAGCTGCTCATAATTTGAATTATGGCTTGCAATTCAAAGCAAAAAATCAACCTTCTGATGACCTTGTATGTTGATGCACTCATAAGTCAAGGTACCACTGTAGCTGAAATAATGTCATCTATAAACAATACTGACAGGGCAAATTGTGTTAGACTGGTACAAGAATACCACTACAAATTAATGGTGCCTGATTTTAGACTGCGTAGACTTCGATAGAAACTGACATTTGACACTTTTTTAACAAGAATTCTGAAGAATTACATGTTTTACTTACTTATATGAAATATTAAATCCTGGTAATGTGAAAGCAGCATCACTATAAAAGTGAACAAATGCATATCTCCCACTCAGCTTGAACTTTAGCTCATGTTTCCCGTTTGAGTCCCACATAATACCACTGAGGAAGAAAAAAAAATCACTGAGTTATTAGCATAGATTCTTAAAAATTATCAATTCTGTAGAACCTGCTTTCAATTTTCAATGCAGAAAAATTATGAGATGAAATAATTATTTTTCTTCAGAAATCAACACATCTCTAAATACCACATATTTGTTCTCCATGTTTGTTCTCAAGTTGAATAAATTTTCATTTCTCATTATGATCAATTTTATCTAAATTTAAAAACACTGTACAGCAATTTCCAAAACCGATGCCACAAAGAGTAACGCAGAAAAAGAAATCTTTACACAAGCCAGACTTAATTAAATGCATGCTATACTTGGAGACGCTTAACGCTGATGAATTTATGTTTTCTAATTTTAAAAAATATCTGCCGATAGTAAAAAAAAATAATAAATTTAATGTTCTGAAAGCCATTTCAAAAGTATTCATTCCAATCAATGAAAATGCTTTTGGGAACAAAAACTCAAAAACTTCTATTACCTGTAAGCTGCCACAAGTGGTGCATATAAAGAATCCCCATCGTGAATATACAAATGATCCCAAGTACACTCTGTCGCGAAGTCGTTGAATAGAAACCGTATGGTCATATTGGCTTGCTCTGCGTCCAAGAGCCAGCTGCACGTGAGATCCTTTGAATAATTTGAGGATCCATCATAAATCACACCAGACTTTCCTGACTGCAAACTGAAATGTACCATTCAAGACAAACCAAATAAAAACTTGCACACCAATATATTCAAGAATAATAATAACAATGTTTCAACTAATGTTATGCCCATTGTCAGCAAAGTAAGAGAAAAGCAATTCAGCTAAAAATGTCCCAAAACAATGTCTACACATCAGCTCAGTTTAAGGACGGTATTAAACTGAACAAACAGTGAAGAAATAGCAGCCACAGTTGCTGTATTCCAGACTCACATGGTTCATGTTAATTCTAGAGCTGCAACCTAGCCTGCTTTGAGGTGTGCGCTGCCAATCCTGCCAATCTGATGGCCAGTGCTAGTACTTAACCTCAAAACGTTTGTTTTGACCAGTGACTCTGTGCAAGCTATGGAGCAACATAATGCAAGTGTACGTTGGGCCTCCTTAGTAACCAATGTCTTCCTCTAATCCCTTCCCAAACTCTAACCTTCTTATACATTACAATATTTAACATGAGCCAATGATGAAGTGGTTGTAAAAAGAAAATAAACAGTGTGTCAATTCACATATAGATCATTCCTGTTTTTACCTAATGTGATGGCTTGAATCAAATCACTTCACAAAGAGTGCACTAATATTCATGCTTTAGTAGCTCATTGTAAGCTGTAAGCTATCAGTCTTCTGGCCATATGCAGTTAGATTATTCTCATAATATTGGATAGATCAGTATTTGAGAGGACAATGATTACAAAAAGCATACAAGTGGTCTAATGATGACAAGATTGATGGCAAAAGAAAGATATATCAGGTTAACTTTTCGATACTTTAGTTTTCATTCACAATACATAGATCACTCTTGAAAGTTTGATCTGGTCAATGCAGAACTTGTTGAGTTGGTCATATGGTCGGGGTAGTCCAGGATACTAATCAATATGGTATGGAACAAAACAAAGCCGCTTTTGATACTCCCCTCCTGCATCACCATTTCTTTAAAATACAAATTTCAGACCACTTGAGATAACTTGAGTGGACCATGTGGTCTTTGACTCAAGTTATTCTTCTGTTCTGTTTAAAAGAATTTCATCTTTGAGTAATGAAATCTTGTCTTGTTGGGTAAAAATTCCTTCACCTTTTGAAAGAGTAACTACATATTGAGCTGAGGCTATGCCTACCATGAAACAATTTACAAGCCCAGGCCAATAAATCCCAGGTGAGAAATATAGTGTAGCGAATAAATGTGTACGTTGCATTTCAAGTTTTGTTTTATGTCATACAGATACAATTTGCGCATGTTACAGCTTAATGTTAGAAAATGCAAATTCCACAATATTTTCAGATTACTGCCTCGAAGGAACTAGATCGACCCAGATCTAGAATTACTGTATTATTACATTTACTAGATTTAAGAGGAGGGGGTGAAAATGAGATTTGGGATCAAAATATCAAATTCATGTTTTACTATTTTTTAGACACTTCTGATCTCTTCTGATATGAGAAAAATAATGGCTGGGCCTAGAAACATCAGCATTTTGCCCCAAATCCAATATTGCATTATCAGGGGAGTGTAGAGAAAAATTATGAAAATATGACTGCAATTCTCTCAAAAATATACAATTTTTCTCCATTTGTTTCCCTAAGGCTTTTTTGTTTCTAAACTGTGAGACTTCAAATTTTGAATAATCCCCATAGTATATGTGTTTCAATAACATGCATATTTTTTTCTGTATTTTATTAATGTTTTCAAAAGAAGAACTGGATATCTGGTGGAAAATTGCACATGTAATATTATAAAAATTTATGGCAGACATTATATGGCATACAAACAAAAAATAAAAATGCACACTACCTTTTGTATATTAGTTTGTTTGAGTGATATGGAAAATTTCAAATAATTACATTTAATACTCTAGGAGTCTTTGGCTGATTTTCAAGACACAGAATCCAGTATGGGGGTGTTGTTATGACAATCGGACACAAAACAATTTTCTTTTTCGCACTTTTCCTAAAACTTGAGCATGCTGAGTGTGAATTTGAAACTTAAAAAGTCCACAGTTCAAGCATTCAAAAATCACTCTCAGGAGCCACACCCCCTTTAAAAGTCTATACAAAAAAAAAAAATCTGACTTAAAATTACACCCGTTGAGGATTTTAAAAAAAAAAAAGAGATATGGCTTACACCTAATAAATAAATCAATTCCTAAACAGTTCACACATTTGGGCACTACATAAAAACTGTAGTCCCATCCTATGTTCATATTCATTGATCTTGCAAGATTACTCTCCATCATATGAGGACTCCTGATGTTGTTTGAAGAATCCCCGATTCGATAATAAATAGTGTTGTAAATTCTAGAGGATTGATTTAAAAAAAAAAAAAATGTTCATGTATTATGTAGACCTGGTAAAATGCTTGACTAAAGTACAATTTTTGTTGGATAGTTGCAGGCCAGAGGTTTACATGATACACCTCAATTGCGGTACAACAGTGCCACGTCCTAGATGGAGATTCTTTACTTCCTTCGGTACAGCCTTTCAAAGTACAATAAAACATACATCATTTTGTTAAACAAAAAAATATGCACCACTCAGCACAACAAAAAAACAAGAGAGAGAGCTTTAAAAAGGAAAGCATGTGCTCCTAACTGAACATGTAACCATTGCATTGAGATATTGCTATTCTGATTCCCAATGACCACTATAGCAAAATCCACCAGGTATACATAATCTCGATTTTCACATTTTACTGGATGGAACTCAATGTGAAAAAAATGCGGATTTCATAAATTAATTCAGACTATATAGCACTGGTACAGTCTACCTAAGAACCTGCCACCTAAGAGCCCAGCCCGCCTAAGAACCCGCCTCTACTTTGAAATGGAAGTTTTTCTTTTTTTATCTCACTAGGAATTCCATAACCTAAATCAAAAGTCCACCTCAGAGCCCTGTGCCGAACCAGGATGCAATGACCCATTGTGTGATTTCACATCAGACTGTCCACTTGCGAGAAACAAACAGTGCTAGGGCTGCAGTGAAATGAGGAGGGGTGGAGGGAAGAAGGATATGAGGAAGAGAGGTGATTGAGGGACTACGACTATAATCAGGCTACATGTGGATGAACCCCTACCATTCCTTTGTCTGCCAACACATGGGACAGGGCCTGTGATTGCTTCTGTGTATAAGGAAGAATGAGTTTAGCCTCCTGCTGGTCACTTATTTTTCTGCTTCCATTGGTTTGTTTAAACACTCAAGTTTAATCATCAAATCCATTCACATATAGTTGTGTTTTCATCCAATAATGATACTGTAAGGTGGAAACTCTATTAATGTTTGAAAGAAGCTGGGCATTAGTAATGAAATTATACACCAAAATAGGTAAGGAATTATAAGATCTTACTAAAAAAAAACACACACACACACACAGCGAGTAAGCTGTTCCTATTCGCACAGAGGTTTAAGACTACAACTAACAGTAATGATCAATAATAATAGCAGTCAAGAAGGCATTTAAGTGAAAATTTTATACACACCAAAACCCATTTCATTTTCAAAGAAACAAACAGATAGGGTTGAACACACTGAGTATTATGCTTTTTAAATTTTCCAGTATCTTTATTCATTCATAAATTATGGCCATCATCATCTGCAATTTGTAAACAAAAAGAGACTAATTTTAACATAGAGCTTTCGTGATCACAAATCACAGACATCATTGTATTTACTAATTAACTGATTTTGATTAAAAAATAAACACCAAAATGTTCATTTCGATGAGCACAATAAGATACAAACTGAAAATTTACACTGATGGAAATAAAACTGGGAAATTGCTTACACAAACAAACAAAAAATTCAAGAGCAAAATTTTTGTCAAAATCCCCCATGCTCGCCCAACTCTTAAACGATGAAAACGAGATGATTGGGCATGAATTATTGAAACTATAGGATTTTAATTTGAAACTGAATATCTTGATAGGAAATCAACTGAACAGATATCTCAATATCAAAATGTTCATCCAAAAACAATATAGAAGGAGTCGATTGCTCCAGTCATTTGATGATTTTGTTAGCTTTTTGCCATGTTCTATTATGCAAGAAGAATGTTGTGCTGTCATATTGGTTGTTGGAGCATGTGATCCTGGACAAAATATCAATTCTTGGCTTTCTTTCATAGCAGTGCTACGATGGTATCTTATTGAAAACTATCCTCTCCGAAGATATTGACAATCAAGGCTGACAAGGCCTGATTTGCATCTGGGAACAGGGCTTCGCAAAGACATTCTCAGTTGAATCAGTGATGACATCTTCAGGGCATTCAATCCAGTCAGTGATCCTATCTGTAAGGAGCGGAAACAGCATAAAAAAAATTAGTTATCGGAGACATTAAGGCAAACTAAGTCCTAGATTTGTGTAAAATGACTGAATTAAAGCATGCAAAGTGGTAAAGATGGACATTCAGTTAATACAAAATACAAGAAATTTGTGACTAAGAACAATATTAAATTTGCTGGAAAATTATTTGATAACTAACCATACAGTACAAATCTACAATTGGTGGGAAAACAGACACTGGTACATTTTTATTTTAAAAATCAAAACAAAAACAGAAAATGCTCATTTTACTTTAAAATGTGAAAGAAACTAAACATTTCATAAGGCAGTAATTTATTAATTAAAAAAAATTAAATATTAATTAAAAATATAACAGTTGGCCCTTTCAAATGCTAAATGACTGGAATGGCTCCTTGATAAAATATTGCCAATTTACTCCCAATGCTGGGATGGCAAACTTTGTAAGAATGAAGATCATTTGTTAAATCACACAGAAAACTATTTTTGGCCCATTGTAAAATTTGGCTAAAATTTAAAAGCCCAACCAATAGAGGTGGGAGGGGTCATTTTTTTACGGAGTGTCTATCTGGGCCTAGTATTGCAATGAGAAAGCATAGGCAAATAAAAAAGTTACACCACACAGTAAAGGCGAAACAATTTTGTATTGGCTCGCTTTTGTATTGGGAGCTTCTGTTCTCACTGGGGGGTGGCCCCCGCCCCCCCCCCCCCCGACATGCTATATAATTAACTGGATACAGTAACTTTCTTATGCACGGACAGTGAGAAAGAGGTGCATCAATGGGCCCAAATAAGACTCCAGGTCTAGCTGCACCAATAGGCCCAAATAGACGCCGCCTTTTTTTTATCCCACGCACCAACTAGTCTAAACAGTGGGTGAGAATTTTCAGTCAGTTATCCATTTATAAATGAAAAGCAGTTAGAAATTAAAACAACACTTGAATTTGGTACACCATAGTCTGAGTCTTCAATGTGTAAATTAGAGATAAATCTATTTGATTAAATAGTAAGCAATTTAATAAGAAACGGGAGTGCCCAAGAGTAACTCCTGGCTTGAAGAAAGCCTGGCGAGCTGCTTCGGCCTATTGGGAGGAGACCATCGCACTATGCTATCAATAACTTCTCATAGCCTTTACACTGAAAATTATAATCAGAATTTTTAAAAAAGAAATTGATAATAATGGGTTACAAACAAAAACGCCAAATCTGAGAAAAAAAACATAGTTAATTTTCTACAATAGCCAAAACTTATCTCCATTTCAAGATGAAATATCCTTTGACTCCGTGGATCGATCCATTCGATTCCAGCACCATTTGAAAGAGGAACTCTTCTGCTTTAAAAACATACTGCAGGAAGACTGGAAGTGGCTACAGTGCTCAAAAATGAAACAAAAAAATACTGCGATTGTTGTTGCTGTCGCATCTGGAAACTCTTTCCTCAGTCTCTAAAGGCAAAGAGCCCCCTATCAGTGTTTGTGCAGCCGGCTGCCGCAGTTCACTTAAGTGCCTAAGTTGAGACAGTGGTCAGATGGGTTGCGTAACCTTTCAATTCCATGAGAGCCATCCATCCGTCCACTTTTTTCTGTTTCCCAGTAACCATGATCAAAAGTGGAGACCACTGTATCACTACATTTAAAACACAATTATAAAAATTAAAAAGTTCTTCCATACTTCAGTATTGTACAGTGTGAACAGGACAGGAACTTAATCTAGATCTGGATCTAGTGCCTCTGTTGGGATCAAGGGTGGGTTTACAAGCCCATTAGAGATTTTAAAGGTTAAGACTGTAAGGACCTTGAAAAATATAGACTACATGTAGTCATAAAAGTGTAGATTATGATACGGGACTAAATCTAGACTAGATCTAATTAAATGACTAAAGAAGCAGTGTTGATTAAAAACCATCTTGTAACATTCACGACATTGTCGTCGTTGTGAGTGGCTGGACTCTTTGCATACAGATTTCATTTTTTATTTACATCTCCAATAGATCTCGTAGCCTAGAGCAATATTACACAATATTCACTGGATCTAGATCTCCACTTCGACTTTTAACCTGGTCAATTGCTGATTTCGAGTCAAGACAAGCCTGGATATTACCTTATTCTTCCATAACATTCATCGCAATTTGGACCTCTCCATCCAGGAAAACAAACACAAGTTCCAGTGGTACAGTTTCCCTGATAACAATCAGAACATGTTTTTGCGCCATCAACGGCAGAACAATGAGAAACTATAATACATAAAAGTGTCCATAATGTCAACTGGTATGAGAGAAGGGAAAACATTAATGGCTTTTGACTCTTTCGTCTATGATTAGACGGACGTCCCCAGTCCGCCATCTTGGAATAAATTTTCTATTTACCAGCTGCAGATTTATAAGCCAAAATCAATACTGCAGCCACGAAAATGTTATGGACATGTTTCTTGTTCTCCATTAGGCATCTGAAGAAGCTACAAATATTTAATTTTCATCATCCATATCTTTTTTTTTTTTTTACTAGTTTCCTACACATATTTATGTCACTTACTGATGATTTTGAGATCAATTAATTTTGGCTTTTCTCGCCAAATTTGAGTTCAAATGAAAAGGGAATGTAAAAACAATGCCATGTTTGACCCCATTATTTTGATTGGCGTGGGAGGAGGGAATGGAGTGCTAAGCCTATAGATATAATACTATAAAGCATGGTGCTAACCTAACAAGTGTTGAAGGGGGACGCAGTGGCTCTGTGGTATGGCGTCTGCTCACGGAGCAAACGGGCCGGGATCGACTGGCGGGTTCTGCATCGGGGGATGGCAGGACACGAAGATCGAAAACCCGCATATTTTCAATGACTCAACGGTCCCCTGGCTTCCAG
>JBCEWB010050357.1:0-14189 GCA_039654565.1 Peronia peronii | reverse complement strand
TGCATTGTGTCACTCTGAAGCCAAGGAGAGTCTCTATAGTCAAAACAAACACCCTGAGGTTTAAGCAGTGGCGCCGGTGATGCAGATTGACAAGCCGGCAAGACGCGCCGCAGGGCGTTGCAGCCCATAGGCTGGGTTGCAGTTCTAGAGTTAAGATCTTATTCAATCTTCTTCCTGAAGTGTATAGTTACAATGAAACATCCCTACATGTGCCTAAATACCTTGACAGGGAAAGTGTTAAAGTCTACTGAAAACTACTTCTTAGAATTGTAGCTGCTTGGCTGTGATTATTGCTGACAGTTTGAAAGTGATTAACTGGCTATGAATATTACACTCTGTGATTAAAACTTTGGCTTGTATACTTTGGCTTTGTATTTTTGTTTTGATTCCTGAAGTAATTTTCAAGTTTATTTGAGATTAACAAATAAATAATTTGTTTACCTATGGTGTTTATTGAAATTTCTTCATTTTTGTCACATGTTTCTATGAGGGGTAAAGTAAACAGGTCAATCACCACTTTTAATTTATATTTGGTATGCACATTGCCCATGGTGCCCCCTCTGATTTGCCAAAACATGGTCCCACCATTCCCAATCAATACCATACCCAAATGCCCAGATTTTTTCTTGCATACTTTACCTAGACATCAAGAAATCAATACATAGCGGTTGGTAAAGCTCCGGAGAGATGATAGATCAGACTTTAAATTTAAAAACAAGTTAAGAACCATTCTGAGAAGGTAAATGTTTAGAAAAGTAACTTTCCTTGATATTCTTGTGACATGAGAGATCTTATAAGATAGGTTTATAAATCTTTCTTGTTGATGGAAATTCAGTATTTTGCAAGCTGTTCTCTGAGGTGAGTGATAAGCTGATTGAAATGGTGATTAGTACATATGTATTACTACTGTGACATTTTAGTATACATCTAGCACCCGGAGAAAATGAGCCCTAAGTTGCTGAACTCATCCAGAGAAATTAGGGATTGAATATAACCATTTTTTCCGTAACTCAACGGTCCCCTGGCTTCTTCTGGGTAGGGAAGCCCGACATCTAGCCTTCTTGGATAAGGGCAAATATATTTCGGAGGTCCCGTGTATACGTTACACACGTAAAAGAACCCTTGGCAGTTCAAAATCGATGAAAGAGTAGGCTGCGTGCTGCTGTCCAGGCAAAATTTTCAAGTTCAAAATTTCTATCCACAAAAATTCTCAGCAAAAATTGGCAACTTCTAGAAGGCCGAGATAATCCTACTTTCTTAGGACAGAAAGGCTTAAGAAAAACAAAGAACAACTTGAATATAATGAGGACCGTCGGATATCAATGTTTTAATATTGCAGAAACTGAAAAACATTTGTCTCTGAAGGAGAAAGTATTTTCTTATGACCAGATTGTAAGTGCAGGAGGATGTTGTGAGGCAAATATTTATATTATGTACAAAACTGTTCATTTCTGTTGATTTTAGCTGTTGCTGAGGGATCATCTCCCATCTTTTCAATTTGCAATATCTCTGGCTATAGTCAAGTTGGCTTAAAACTTTTTTCTCTCCCCCCCCCCCGCCCCCCCCCAATGAAAATGTAAGAATGAAGAGATTTTTATCTGATAGTTATAACTCACGTTAGTGGAAAATCAACATACGACATTTTGAATTGCAGCGAGACATACAAGCTTATGTGTATGAATTCGTTGTCACTCACTGTTATATCTCATTAACTGTGAAAGAAATGTTCCTGTAATGGCAGTGGAATCAGTCTTATCTTTCTTACATTTTTATAGTAAGTCCCATGGTAGAACCTGCAACATGGCCACTGGATCAATCAATCAATGGATGTTGTTGTTGAAATGCTATATCATTAGAAAGGCCGGTATCCGGTAATATCTACAACGAAAGTGATTATATGATACTTTCACTTCTGAATGTCACGGAACATAACCGACAATTAACAATAATGACACACTAAACCATGAGATGACATAGGATTTCAAACTTTACTTTTATCAATGAATAGCATGAAGAAATCAAAAAATTCTCATACAATCTCTCAATCACATACAACAACTAAGTTATATTCCAGATTTCAAGCAAGACAAAGGTCACCAATTCATCCAGGTAACTGTACACAAATAAAATTGATTGAAGTCTTTCAATATCATTCAATTCTAAACAAATTCACAATGTGGATGCTCAACAAAAATGCTTAGTGAAATAAAATGATTCAATAACAAACAAACAAAAATATTTACTACCTCTTGCATGAAATCATTCATGGCAATTCAAAGATCTTATAAAAATCATCTTTGCCTGAGTCGATCACTGACACCAGCTTAAATACCTTACAGGCTAAGAGATGGAATTTACGAAACATTGAAGTAACAGAGCAAGAAATATGTCTTCCTCTATGTAATTAGTTATGAAAATTAATGGGTCCCACCTCTCTCTATCAAGTGCCTCAAAGTTTCTCATTTGGTGGACATGTCTTTGTTGTCATGGTAACACAGGGTTTGTTTTTCTTCACAAGCATATAAAGTCATGGCAACTTCAAAGCAATTTGGCAGCATGAAGCCAAACACATAAATTTTATACCAGCTTATCCAGTCCAACAGCAAATCCCTGTTTTAGTTTCATCACATTCTAAATGGATTGTAAAACATGAGTAACAAGACTAGCGAAACATACAAGACTGAAACAGTACTGACCAGATATAATCATCTCTATCTATTTCTCAGACTAAAACAGAAAGCAAAACAAAAATAAACTATAACATGAAAAAGTTCAGCCACTTCAATTAAACCACCTGACCAAAATATGGGGCTATTTTGTTCTACCATGAATTGCACTCTCTTTAATCTTATGATAAAAATTTCCACTTCCTGGGAAAAAAACAGAGCCAGTGACTCTGCCATAAATAAAACATCGCTCATTCATCCAACAAAACTAATAATTAAAAAAAAAAAAAAACTTTGGGAAAAAAACCAAACACACAAACAAATCTTCTTAGAAATTCTTTCTCTCTCTCTCATTTTATTTATTTATAATGTAATTTCATGACAGAAATATGCAAAAACAACATTACAACAACAAGGTGAAATGAAAATGCATTTTATTAGAACTCAGTTGTTCTATGTGGATGTAAGCAAAATGAATGGCTTGATTATATTTATTCCAAAAGCTTAATAAACTGAGGCCTTCAAATCATTAATAGTGTTAGTATCTGTGTAGGTGTTTAAAACTGGCATACAGCAAATGTCATTCATTTTTCCCTGTACACTGGTGAGAGTAAATCTTCTATGCCTCTGTGATCAACATGTGTTTAAACAAAAATAACAATAAAATACAATACAATCTCAAACACAGCCCATCCTTCCCTAAAAAAAAAAAACAAACAATATTCGTAGTCAGCATATAATCAAGCATAACATGACTTTTGATCAGAAAGGCAACCCTTTGTCCAGGGTGTGTCTCTTTAGTTTTATGGCAACAGATCTAATGTTATCCTAATACATGTACACACTGACACACATAAACAGTGTTATCTTTGAGGTGATTAGCAAACAGTGCAATGATTATGATGTCCTCATGGGCCAATGTGTAATGCTGAAGTATCTGAATGTGCTGAGATTAAAGTGATAACTTCTCCAATAACAAACAATAATAAAGTAAAAGCCATGAAACACAGAGACGGCTGTTCCTTTCAGCTGCACACAGCTGTCACTGTGAAACGCTTATCTCAGAATCAAAATTCATCAAGTCCAAAAATGCTATGATTTACTTGAAAATTCTTAATAGTTCATATTCAACTAAGCACAGACTTGGAAATCCCCAGTGGAGTGTTTGTACCCCCTGCTAGAAACAGAACACTCACTTATGCATGTTACTGCCCCGCCATGAGATCCACCAATAATTGTCATCAGTCCCTTGCATCGTTTTGGTTTTTGTTTCCCCTGTCAATAGCAGTGAACAGTTTGAAGTGTTTGTATCCCTTGCTAAAAACAGATAGGGACTTCCAGCCGTTGGCTAAGTCAGAACAAATCTATTGAACAGTTAAGTCCATTTTTAAGAGAAAAAACATATCTTACATATATATATATATATATGTGTAACAGTTGGTTTTATTATTTTTAGCCTGAGTTCTTCTAGTCCTTCTTGATAGCCCTTAAATCTACCTGAAATCACTGGAGCATCTGTAAGTTTAAATGAGTTTAAAAATGGAGCTGTTTTATTTTGCCTATAAGGCCAAGAAATCAAAAACGTGTAAGAAAAGAATGTTCATAAATACAATTTTGTAGAAACATGGGGTTGTTTGACTGGGTGAAGTGACTTTGATGATAAAGGTGGGCTTTCTAGAGAAAATAGGACATTACTGAACACAAGGTCATAGGTTATGGGTGTCAAACTTTTTGGAAAGAGATCCAGATTTGGTGAGGTGAAAATATCTGGCGGCCAACCATTCAGTCTGACAATCTTTGAATCATTAACATTTCAACTCATCTATTTAATGGAATTCTTATTTCAAATGGCATACTTTTCATTTCTTCACATAGAACACAACTAAGTCTATACAAATGTTTACCAAAATCATTTTCCTTTCATATTTAAAAATCTATGGAAACTGATGAGAGAATCTGGCTAGGAAAAAAAAATTTGGAAGATTAAACATATCTAGATTATTTGAAACATCACAAAGGCAGGGCAGTGGAAATTTGAACATGAGTCACAACTGCCCCCGGGCCAGACTCTGAACATGCCTGTCATGGGGGTTCACTTTGAATGTGAATGTCTTGGCACAGAAAGTTGTGGTTGAATAATTTTGTCATCGAAGTCAAATAAACCCATTTCCTTTTCCACTGATGATAACAACACTCTACATGCACAATCTGACATCTGATTCCACTTCATCAGGTCATGCCATATATTATACAACAGACGAAGGATTTAAACAAAACAAAGAAACAAATAAAAAGAACAAAGAATTTGCTTTTCTTGAATTTGTTGTATTTGTAATAGTATTTGACTGGCTGAGGGATCCAAGAGAATTAGTTTCTAGCAGTTGGAAGCCCATCTTAATCCTAACTGAGAGTGTCAGGACAGACTACAGCAATTATTTCTTTATAGAGCTGCTGTTTACATTAGTATCGGTAATGTTATTAGCTTAAAACAAATAATATGAGATATTAAATGTTAGCCAAAGTGTTTTTGTAATTTCATTAAAGGGTAGGATGTATAACTCAGGGTAAAGGGATCCTGGTAGGAACACAGTAGTGTCCTTCTCAGAGCCTGCGCACCGCAGTGAATCCATCCATCAAATGTGTTTAAAGCAATGTTTTATATTTGGCTCAACCTTCCTTTCCTTTTTTTCTTTTCGCTATCACTTTCCTCATGGTGGAAAAAGTTCCATAGGTTATGGTTTCGGTTATGGCCTCTTTAACCCTTTCAACCTCCTGAGGGTGGTTATCTCAACCTATAGGTAGCCCCAGAAGATATCAAGTGAGCAACAGAGGCAAGGGAAATGTTAGCAAATTATCTTAAAAGAGATAGTTTGCAAGTTTTATATGTACAAGAATATTCTCACATAACATTATATTACTCTAAAGAACATACTCATGCATTGACTATACAGTTTTCCATGTATATGAGTCATTAATAAAATGACATATTTGTTAAAATTTACTCTTTCAAATGCATTCACTCACTATCAATCTTACAGTTAAATCTGTACCCTTTCTTTCAAATATCATACATGTGTGTTCACTTTCCTAAAGTAATATTCTCGTGCTCTGAGTAAACTCACAGAAGATCAGCCATTTTAAAACAAAAAATTGACAAAACACTGAAATTCAACAAATGTAAGACATTTGACTTGATGATTGAAAGTCACAAATGACTCACAAAAATCATGGACACTTATTAAATTGAAGGAAACTCTTTGCTAGCTTCACAAAATTTTTGTTTGCACCAACACCATAGCTATAACAACTTACATAAACAAAAATTCAACAAACTTTCATCTGTGAGACGACTGCACGGTCTTGATGGATCATCTGTGACTGTTGGACGATACATCTGACAGCGTAAGGCCAACTTACACAAGAATATCATTTGAAAAACGTACAACACAATCTCAGCATCTCTTATTTGACCAAACAGCTCTCACGGTCTCACCTATGTTCTCACAAGATCCAGTAACGAAGGAACAGCAGGAACAGAACGACGACGATAATGACGGCTGCGATTTTGGCGTAGGAGGATCGCAGATTGAGATACTTGGCATCCTTTTTGTACTTGAGAGACTGGGTGGATAAGTTACTGGCTTTTGTATCCAGAACTGTGGATGAGAGTAAAGAGAATGTCCAGTCTCATTACTAGTGATCTGCCTCCTTCCCACAGATAAAGGACAAAGAAATTGCAAGGACATCATGCTTCTTCATGATTTCGTATCTACATCCACTCATGTTTCAAAATGTTTCAATACACATAGAAATAGATTTGTGGCAACTGTCTTTGACATTCAATAAAAGGCATACCTTTAGGTGAACGATTTTCTTTATCTCATACAAGTATATCCTTATGAATACAAAAATTTGTGAAATGCAAATGAAAAGTGTGACTATCCCTATCTATCACCCCAAAGTATGATCATGTACTTAATTTTTAGCAAGTTCAGATGAATTCAGCCACATCCCCAAAAGGCACTGTTTTACCCTAGCTGCTAGCTAGATGAACAAAGTCCAAAAATTGCACTCACTAGCCCATGAAATCAATAAAGAATGTATGGTATTTAAGCAAGGGCTGAGATGGGATGGAATGATGTATATGAGGAGAGAATATGCACATAGGGCATTGGTCTAATCAACAAAGCAATCCAGAACAAAATATGATGCCTAGACTATAAGAAAAACAGGTAACAAAGCATTGTGAACTATTTCAAGTTAATTCACTTGTGTGTATCCCGTTCACTCATCATGCACTACACTTGAAGTATTCTATGAAAATAATACCATGAGCTGATTATTCGCATCACACAGCTATTAACTCTTTCCACACTGGGATTCACCCCCCAGACCTGACCATATTAACCATAGAGTTGATCTTTTATTTACATGGTAACCTAGATCATACTCTAGTAAACATTTCTCATCATTTATAAATGAACTATACCATGGCAAATTATGTGTAAATAAAGAATTTGCTGAATTAAAACCTGAAATCAGGTAAAGTGAAAGAAATAAAAAAGTTTGCGCCTCATGAAAGTTTTAGAAATGCTGACCAATACATCGATGATTAATCCAAATCTGACTGTCACTGAAACTTTTATATCATCAAACATAGGTACAGGGCTAAATGCTTCCTACCTGATAAGGCTTCTCCTCTCATCAAGACCTCATCAATATTCTGGACCATAATCCTCTGTACATCCTGTAACTCTGTATTGATCTGTCCGAGATTTCGTCGAGCACGAGAGTCCATGTAAGACTTGCGAGCTTTCTGCATGTAGGTGTCTGCACAAAACAACAGCCGGTATCATTGATTTGTGATGCACCATGAATATCCATGCAAAAGAAATTTGATTGAATAAAGGCAAACAGAGACAGTGGATTTCAATAATTTTCATGTATTTTAAATCATCCTATATTGTTATTCATTGCACAAACATGTAAGTCCAAAATATTGTTCAGCTGAAAAGACATTCCAAATGACTGACAGGTTAAATTTATAAAGGAAGTTCAAAGTAATATCATATGACAATAATTCTAAATGTCACATAATCATTATCAATCATTCCCATATATGATAGATTTTTGTGGCTTAATAACTGCTTATGGATATCATGAAAAGTAAACGAAATGATTTTATAAGGCAGCTGTAACGGAACTATCTGATGGAAAACTGTTTTAATCAGGTAATTAAATCCATTTAAGAGATATAAGAGCTGTGAAACAAACATTGCAAAGAAGAACAAAATTCACTCGTCTTCTTTGTATCTGAAAAATTAATTTTAAAGAATTGGGGCAAAATTATTACAAGAATAAAACAGTTTTGTAATACTGTGAATTTTTCATCATATATTCCTTTCTAGCAAAAAAAAAAAAAACAAGGAAAAAAAAAAATAAAAATAAAAAAAAAAAAAAAAAGATTTTTAAGTCTTCTCCAACTTTGTGTCACAGTCACCATGTTTAACTAAAGAATATAGTGTGGTAAGTGGAAAAAAAAAAATCTCCCACTGAGGACTGCATCATATTTAACCCCTTCAGTGCTAAATATGTGCACGATGTGACTATAGCCTGGAACCATTCCGGGCCTATGATGACAGCCAATTTCAAGGATATAATCAGGATACCTTAGATTGTATGTTATCTGAGTGACTTCCCTTGATATCTTCAACCTTCTTTGTTCTGCTTCGAGGTGTCAACTGTGCATGAGAAGTTGTTTCAAGTCGGAATTTGTGCCTACTTTACGATTTGTGCCCAGGTCATGATGATGCGTAAAAGAAAAACATCATCAGAAGTGTTAGATGAGATTCTGAACGACTGTGACGGTGCTGATGAAGATCTTTTTAGTGAATCTGATGATGGCGAAGGTAGCTCAATTAGATCTACATCTAGTAAGAATGTGTCTCAATCACTAACCTAAGTTCTAGATCTGGATCTAGATCTAGATCTGGAGACTGACAGAAACACATATACTTAAGGTTCTTTTTTTTTTTCACACATAAATACATATCAAGTTTAAAAACAGAATTTAGGAGACAGAGGAAAATATTTAGGGAATAGTTAGGGGAGTTATAGAGAATTTGGTGCGACCAATCTGATTGTGGGCAGGGTAGAGAAAAATTCCCTGGCAAAGGGCACACATAGCTGAAAGCACCGAATGGGTTAAGATAAAATAAGATCAACTTTATTTGTCCTCAAAAGAAAATCCCATTCACAGATGAGATATAATACATTATGTAGGACACATTCACATTACAATTACAGGCAGACAAAATAATATTCAGCAGCAGGACAAGGCAGACTCAAGGAACTTTGCCTCAGTTTGATAAGTGTACCACTGACGGCAGAAATGAATTTCTGTAAGACACACGATTAGTTCTTCTTAAGGGCACAAGCTAAAGCTCACCAAACTCAATAAAGGAGTAAGGTCTGGAAACAGTGTCAAGCCTTGAGCCGTATTGTGAGCTGAACTCATTCTGTAGATCCTCCAGGTAGGAAAAGGCCAACCTCTTGGAGAAGTTCTTGTCACACAGGACTAGATAGCACACACCTCTCTCTATCATGTAGCTAAAAGGATGTACAGCAGTAAAGTGTCAAATATTCACTGGCAGGATTATTTGAAATGAACAACTCATTAATGTCGTCACATCTATAATGATGATTTATAATTAATAGATTTGACTCTTAAATTTAGTTTATTCAGAGACATACCTCTATGCTAACTATAAAATGAGATAAAAAATTAAATATAAGTATGATCTACAGCATGCATTGACGTTGCTAGCGATGGTTTAAAGATTTCATTTCTATCATTTATCTCATTCAAAACATTAACTTTTGACAAGATGGTATGATCCACTCTCTTTTAAGCATTCTCTATAAAGTGAGATAATAGCAAGTTATTACTTTCATGTTTCTCAATATTCTTAGCCTATTATATGACAATAATATTCAAAGTTCTATCATTAAACAATGACAAGACAATGTGGGATGTAAACTGTCAACCTATTTCATAGATCAACATCAAAGTCATCCACATCAAGATCTCCTGTTTGGGAGAGCAAATTCACATTCCGATACATTGCCAACCCAAATCTAATTCTTGACTACTCACTGGAATAAATAATTTGTTGTCTCCAATGTACATCTGGTTGGAGGATTGGGATCCTGTGACAGTTTGCGAAACAACTGTTTGGCCTGAGTCTGATATTCCATCAAGTTTCTGCCAGACTGAGAATTAATAAATGAAAAAGAAAGGTCATTTTGAGAAAGACGGAAGAAAACTATTTTATTATTTACAAAGTGTCACTGACAACAGATCATGGGTGCTCCACATGTACAAGTATGAGACTTTATAATTTATAATAAATGCTCACTGTAAAAAACTTGTCATGTTGGTTCAAACATTTGGCAATTCAGTCTCAATATGATTAGATTCAAGCAGAAAAGTTCTGAGATTTTTGACACATCTTCGCACTGGAACCAAACCCAAATTTTATAATATATATTTATCATACATTACAACATTTCGAGAAGGGATAAAAAAATATCCAGAGATCTCATACATTCAAATTTGCCTTCCTTTTTCTTCAGTAACATTCTGCAAATCCCCATCTTAATTTAAACAAGTAGTGTTCCAAAAATACACAGATATAAATTCAAATTATTGGTTACCTTTTCTGCTATATATTACAGTTAAATTAAGAACACTCTGGACTTTTTCTGTGATTTGAATGGGGAAAAAAAATAGAATAAAATGTAGAACATTCTAGATTTCACATGTAACTTGAATGAGACAAAGTGTAATGGAATTTCTGAACTAGATCTAGTCTATTATTAGATTATTTGCAATATTATTTTCACATGATCAAATCCATAATCAACAATAATAAAACCAACCTGTTCATCTTCTTGTACTGATGCAGAAAGTGGCAGGCCATCTGCAACCCTTGCAATCATTGTTAAGAGAACCATGTTTATTCTACTACAGCAAAATCAATCTACTACCCTAAATAACACTGTTGTTCTCACTTAATAAGACCAGACACAATTTTTGTCTGGTTCAGTTTCTTGTTCAATTGATTTAAATCAAGGATTGAGTCAGGTGTCTGCTGTCAAAACTGGTATTTGGTATGAACCGCTTGTCACAGCCACAAATAAATTTCAATGTCAACACATTCAAATCAAAACGAGATTTTTAGTCTGTGTTCTCAGTTGTTTAACAAAACCACAAGATCTAGACCCAGTGTCTAAATCGAATCTGCTGAAATCACCACAAGTGAACGGAGATGTAAACACAGTTTGTGGTGCAGTTGTCACGGACAGAACATACACCGATCAAACATTAAATTTAAAACGGTCATAGTATCAAACATAGGGTCGATCGTATTTTCTAGTTTCTAACCCCTGTCAGAGCAACCACTTTACACACTGGAAATGACCAACAGATGATTAAGTCAGCAAATGATGTCCAAATCTAAAATTGACGTGGCCTCTGGTTCGTGTCGTGAACTTTGCTAGCCGGGTAGGAAAATAGCTTCTTGTTACAAGAGCTCCAATCAAGAACAATAACTTCCTAGTTGAATGTTCCCCGTTTTATAATTTTCTCGTTATTTTAATCCTGAATCATAGACTTCTATTGCTGTTATATTTCCATGTATTCACAGCCCATGGTGCCGTGACTATAACGTTGTCGCAGCATTACAAGGACGGTTGTCTTGACAGATCGTCACCCCAGAATTAAATTGTCTTATCTACAACATAAAACTGTTGTAGTTAGGGCGACTTAAATCTAGGGCGATAAAATTCCTTCATGTCTGATCTGAGTTTTGACCATGGCAAGGCTGGCTTCCATCCACTCTCTGCTATAGTTATTAGTACATTATCCAATCATTTCATCTTCTGTCGATCCCTTCTTCTTGTAGTTTTTACGTGTATCTTGAAGTACTGTCTTGGCTGGGCCGTTAATGACATTTGAAGGGCACAAGGGAAAAACCTGCGATGTCAGTTTTTCTATATTTGGGATTATTGTGTGTGCCGATAGTTCATATGATTCTGCTTTTCCTCAGTAAGTTTCATTATGAAATAACCTGTGTAGCCAGGTAAAATGGAAACTTCAAAATTTGTGCCACAAGGGAAAAACCTAAGATATTGGGATGTTCCACAGGGAGTAACTTGAGATGTTAAGATGTTTCATGGGGAGTAACTTGAGATATTGGGATGTTTCATGGGGAATAACCTGAGATGTTGGGATGTTCCACAGGGAATAACCTGAGATGTTGGGATGTTCCACAGGGAATAACCTTCTCATTAACCAATCAGAGGAAGCCTTGTTTACCAAGATGGCAGATAACTGTGGCTATCTTCAAGTGACAGATACATGTATTTTTTAGCGGGTACAAGAAGGATGAAAAACATGTCCATTTAGTGTTTTCAAGATTATGTCCATGGATTCAGTCCTGAGCCTCAACGCACCCCCCCTCCCTCTAACCGCCCCCTCCACCCCCACATTAAAAGAGGGAATACCACTATTGTCCAAAGCAGTCATTCTGAATCAATAACTTCAAAAAACAAAAGGCATCAAGATCTTTTAAAAGACAATTTCAGTTTTCTCCAGTACGTAAAAAGTTGACATACATGTGTATGGTTCTTCCCCCTTGATCTTTGTATGCAGTGTATTACATGTATATGTTCTGTATAATCTTTAGTATATAACAGAAACAAATGAAGATGCCCACGATGGATCCAGGAAACTATAGGACCTCTCAAAAAGCTTCTCATTATAGTGAAAAAAGGAAAAATTGAGATGATATGGTAATGTGCCCCCATCATCAGACCTTGCAAAAATCATCCCACAAGGCAAAATCAAAGGCAGTTGCAGATGAATATGACTGATTATGACTAAAGACGAAGAAAGAGACAGGGACATAACATCTGAGAATGGATAGGAATCACATTAATTTGCTGATTCTCAAAGAGCAGTGGAGGACAGAGAAGGCTGGAGGAGATTGGTGGCCTCATCTTCAAAGACATCACTCTGACATCGGCAAAGTTCAAGAAAAAGATTAGGAAGTGAGAGAGGCATGTTTTGTTTTTTATTCATGCTATTAAAGTTTAAATTTCAATGTAATTTGACATCATATAGAAAGAATATGAATTTTTTGGTTTCACACAACTTTGAAACCCACACACACATGAAAACAAACAACTAAAAGAATCCTAAAGATTTCCTAATACACGTGTTTAAAAGGTTGGTCTTAGCTTCAAAGAAAAAACAAAAATAATACCAACAACAAGAATTCAGTTTGGACAATGACTGCGCATCTGATGCAATCACAGTACCGCTATTTATTACATATTTTGCAAACATGACAGGAAGCATTATAAGTACAGTATGTGAATAAAGAAACAATTGATGAGAACGACCACTGCTAATCACATTCAACATAAAATTTTCACTGACTGTGTGGACACAATTATGACTAATAACAATAGTAACAAAAAATGCTTTTAAAATTCTTGTACATTTAAATATTCCTCCATGATGTTTTTCGTAATCCTGATCCAATCACAGGTTTCTATAATTTGCAATTAATTCCCCAAAAAACACTAAATTTAAAGAAATATGAATATGGATTTTTCACTCTGAAATACATGTATAAACATTTTGTCAAATCTACACACTGTTTTCAACACTAAAACATATCCCATTTATAATGACTGTGATTCAAGAGCCTGCTATGGAATTACTGTTTAAATTTGTCTCTCCCCCCCGCCCCTCCCCAATCTATCCATCAAACTGGAAGTTCAGTGCAAAAAAACAAACGTGCACAAAACAGATCAAAATCAGAAGCTGGGGCTTCATTGCCAGCAGTACAATTGATTCAAATACATAATCTGCACCATTCACCTTCATATTCAAAATTGCAGCAGAGCTTAAGTGAATTCATGCGCGAACAATTTATTACTGAGGATACATGAACATAATATTCCATACTTAAAAATCAGTTGCAGGAATGAATTCTGAGAATGCTGAAAAAAGGGAAAACAAACAAACAAATAAACAATCATATATCAAACATCTCCATGGTGATGATTTAACTGAAAGTAGTGAAAGACATTTTTCACAAAGCACCACCTGACTAATGCATGGTAATTTGGGAAGCAAACGGGATGGCTGACAGCAGCATTTAACAAAAGTTCCAATGAAAATTGAGTGTCATTTGTATTGGAAAAATTGTCGTTATACCTGTGGACATACACAGGTTGACCAATAAGGTTGTAATTGCTAGACACTAACTACATGTGTTATATACTGTTGAGTCGGAGTAAAGTCAAAGTCAACTGCTTGGGATCAAAATAAGTGTTGACTTCAAACATACTTGACTGTGACCACTACAGAAGGAATACATAAAAGGAAGAGGATGGGGAGTACATCAGAAATGCCTACTCATGGCCTACAAGGCATTTATATTAGGGAAA
>JBCEWB010050336.1:0-14191 GCA_039654565.1 Peronia peronii | reverse complement strand
TAACCCAAAGGTTTTTTGGCCCGGGAAATGTCCAACTTTCTCTCTCTTTTTCTGCCTCCCCCCCCCCCCCCCGCCCACACACACCCATCTCTATTCCCGGTTTCCTTTCTCTGCAACTCTCCCGACCGTTTTTCCCAAGACTCATGCTATATCTGCGCCACCTCCCACCCCTAGCCCGGTCTCCCATTTCCTCCTACGCCAATAATGCACATACAGATTCTGGATGGAAGTCATTATGCGCAATTTATCTGCCCTAGCCAGATTGGCAAAAAATCGTTGGCAAGAACGGCATATTAGTGGACAACTTGACTGACAAAAAATGTCTGATAAAACATTTGACAGACATTTCATGGCCAGCCAGACTATGATAAAGCAGCACAGAAGACAGTCTGGCAGACAGCGGCAATACAAAGGATGATAAGGGAAGGGAAAAAATGAAGATCATCGTGACCTGACAATTTTTTGGTGATTGTTTTGTTTGTTGTCTGACTTTGTTTTACGCGTGCTCTCGAATTTCGGATATCGAAAAAATGATCAACAGCTGGTTGGAAACACATTCTATTAGCGTTTTCTATCGTATCCAGCAGGATTTGTTTACTCGTTGCTAGGCAAGGCGATTGATTGAGAGCTGCACTCCATTCTTAAAGTGGGTAGGCCCGGATGTACAGATAGATTAACAGGAAGTTAGAGAGATAGATAGATAGACAGACAACAGCATGAACGGGTGGACAAGCCGACAGACAGAGAGTAGGACAGAAGGATAGATAAATGTCTTACATAATTCCATAATAAAATTTAATATTGTCTACTCTTCCTTTTAACATATTGTGTCAGTTAAACTGTTCTGTATCGTTTTCATCTTGATAATCGCCATATTCTTGGTAAAACTAGAAGAGAACCCACGGCCTCCGTGGGAGATTATTTTTTTAATATATAGCCCTGCGACTTAAAGTGTATGGCAAGCATGCGCACCTCGATGTTAATATTTTGGTTGATCAAATTGAATGTTACTCAAAGAAAACGTGTTTTGAACGGGTCAAACTATCAGGGATCAATTCGGATCAAGTAGCCTCGCGAGTTTATTATTCAATTATTATCGCATTTTAGAATGACGTCAAAGGTAAGAGCTGTTTTTTCGGGTTTATGTACATAGAAGCACAGATCCATATATAAGAATTCTGTGTGCCAAATTTCAGATGGATCCATTCAGCAGTTTTCGAGTTCATAAGCCTATTGTGGGTTTTCTTGCAGCATTATATTTAGATACGGTGAACTAAATGATGATGACATGTTCATATAAAATCCTACAAGTCCATTTGGCCAAGGCAAATCAAAAACACCTGTGAGATGAAATCAGTCTAATATTGTACTTTTATCTTCACATTTTGAAAACACCAAAATTCTCCCCTACATCCTGAGCGAAACATTCAACTCTTTGCACACAAACCACACATGGCCTACATATTAACACCAGATCCATCTAGTATTATTTAGAGGACAAAATAAAAGACATGTTTTGAAAATTAAAGTTTGGTGTCGACGTTTTACAAAAGAATATAATAATAAGATCTAATCCTAGGGTAACCAGTATAAAGACTTATAAAACTAAGCTCTTATGGGCTTTCTATGCAAAATGTTCATTAATTTTTTTTTTATTCTGGTATACATCTACAACCTATTAATTTACACTTTATACCCTTTCTTGATCGTTCCAAGGAAGAACAGTCGGTACCATTACTTTATCCAGTTTGTAACACATCGAGTTCTACGGATTGTTATCTGTTTCTTTTGGTATGTTAAGTAAGTTGTTGGTAGCTAGTCCGTCTTAAACTTTAATTAAATCATAATAATAATCATAATAATCATCATCATCATCAGAAGAAGAAGAAGAAGAAAGAGAAGAAGAAGAAGAAGGAGAAGAAAAAGAAGAAGAAAAAGAAGAAGAGGAGGAAGAGGAAGAAGAGGAAGAAGAAGAAGAAGAAAAAGAAGAATACATTAGTTTTGTATAAAATGACATGTTTAAGTATGATAACGTTCATGATAATAATACAGAATCACGGTATTGATGATAATTATAATGACTATAATGATGCCGATGAGGATTAATTCATTAGGAAAGAAAAGTGAAAATCTATTTTCTCATCAAAACCTAGGGGAGTCTCACCTTGTACACGGTGTTGTTCCTCTTTTTGGTGACGTCCATGCGCTGTTGGATCTCGTCAGAAGATTCCAGCCACTGGAACAGAAATCCGCCCATGATTGAGTAGGCCACCACCAGGGAACACAGGCCCACATGTGAAAACACGAACGCCAGGAAACTTTTACAGCATTTCTTACAGTTTTTCCGCCTTCTTTCCGCGGCAGCTGAAGTCGTTGAAGGCTTCGAGTTGGCAGACGTTCCGGTCTTTTTCCGGCAACATAAACAACCGGTAGAACGTTCCTGCCGGTTACGATTCCGCTTAGATTGCTGTTTGCTGAGGGCAGCAATATGGGAAGCGTCGTCTTCCGCTTCAGAGTCGGCGATGTTGCGATTTTTGGAGGAGTCCTTTTTACCGCAACAGGAGCAACAGTCCCGTTTTTTCTTTGATTTCTTTAGTTGTGTTTGTTTTTGCTGTACGCGAGATCGGTTTTGTAGTTGGGCAGGCATTGGTGGCGGTTGTGACCGGGACCGTGAGTGTTGAGGTTGTTGTTGTTGTTGTTGTCGTTGATTTGGTTGTTGATGTTGTTTTGGGTCTCTGGTTTGAATCGACGGTTCTATAAGTTGTATCGGCTGAGATTGCTGTGGTTGCATGGTGTTTTGCTGCTGCCGCTGTGGAGGCTGCTGTTGTTTTTGTTGTTGTTGTTCTTGTTGAGTTTGCTGTTGTTGGGGTTGTGGTGATGGCGTCCGCGAGCTCTGTGGCTGCTTTGACGGCTCCAGTTGTTCTTGTTTCTGCTGAGCCTGCAGACTTTGGCGCTTCACTTTCTGAGGTGGTCCGACTTTCTCCTCTTTCTTTTTGCCAGGCTTCAGGGCCGTAGGAGGCCCCACTCGGCCCCCAGCCCCACTACTGCCAGGCCCCACAGTTTGCGGACCGCCGTTTTCAGAGGAAGACATAACTATGATCGAGTTATCGCCCCCTTTCTCTAGCAGAGACTTCCGGAATTACAAGGATGGCTGCATAATTTTCTGATGGACAAAATAAATAAATAAATAAATAAATAAATAAATAAATAAATAAATAAAATCAAACCTTGACAGTCTATAAGATATTTGGACTTCCAGTGCAATTGTCCTTACAATGTACGCCTGGAAACAGAAACACAAAGAAATTTCTTCCACAAAAACGGAGACTGGTGGAATGGACTGATGAATGTCCATCCTGAAACATTAATCGTATCAATTTCGTCTTCTTCAGGCTGGTTTTGTGTCAGGAAAAAAATACAGGTGGACATACAGGAAAACAAGTGCAAAACTGGAATCTGTGCTCATATAAAACACTCTCTTGTTTGTTGGTTTCAAAGATATTAGAACTGAATATTTCAGAAAAACAGCAACAACCTGGAAGTGGATAAGATAGACGACAAAAATCAGATGCCAGAAGAGACTTATAGCTTAACTCATACTTGATGAATATAATGTTCCTTGTGTCATTCTTTGCGTAAATGAAATAAAATACATATGAACAAAAAATATGAAAAGAAACCTGCAAAAGAAGGAAGAAATAAACTTCACTTATGCTCATAGAAAATGAAATCAGGTGTCACTTTCAGATCAGCAAAAGTCCAAAGATAAGAATTCCAACAAAAATGATTTTTATTTCTGTTACTTGTAAGACAAAATGACACCCATCAGCAAAGAATTGACACGAATAAATCTAGCTATCATTTCAGCTGTTCTCAGCAACGAGACCTTCAGGCAGTTCCATTGTATATTGACAAAACTCCCTTTTTTTATTGTCATAAAATTAAATGTTTTCCTGCGTAATCAAATAAGTTTATAACGCTCTACATAAAATAAATAAATAAATTAAAAAAATGAAAAGGAAAAAAAACAAAACAAAAACGCGTTTTATTATTTAAAGCCGCATGTGCTAGCCATGTTTTACAAGATAACTCATCAAACTAATTTCCTCTCAACGGAAGTTTTCAGGTAAGATTTGTTTCGTCAAAGGAGGCCACAGTAGCCTGCTCTCGTTTTCCCCTATCCATACCGCCGACTGGCGTCTTCATTAATTTTTGATGTTCTAGTGGAAGGTTCGATCAGTTTTGCAGTCCGTCGGACGACTTGTCTTCAGACTGATGGCTGACCCCCTCTGCCCGACGAATCTTTCAATCAACATCAAACTTTAATGGCCGATAATCTTGACAATTCCCAGGGAGACAAGTCACCACTCCTGGATATTAAATTTGCACATGACCAATCATGACCAAATTATTGCACCTTCTAGGATACACTTCCGGTTCGTGAAAACATCTAGTGAGCTGCTGCGCCCCGCTACGACCTGTCAATGAAGAAAACTGTCATAGTTTTTTTTTTTTTTCTTAAGCCGTTCAATCCTAAGAAAGGAGGATTATCTCGGCTTTAAGTGGCTGTCTATTTTTCGGTGATGATAGTTGTGGGCAAAAATTTGGAATTTGGAAATTCTGCCAGGACAGGCGGCACTCCGCCTACTTTTCATCGATTTTTAACTGCCAGGGTTTGTTAACGTGAGTAACGTGTACACGGAACCTCAGAAATGTATTTTGCCCTCATCCGTGAAGGCTAGTCGACGGGCGTTTCTGCCCAAGAAGCCAGGTTCGTGTTGAGTCACTGTAAAAAAAATGCAATTTCTGATCTTCGAATTTCCCATCCCCCGACGACAGATAGGAGATCCGAACCCGCGACCTCCACAATGTAAGCTTTTTGTCGAGTAGCAGACACCTAACCACACGGCCTTTACGAGCCCCCACAGCCATAGTTTGTCCTAGCATTCTTCTACAAACACCAAAAATGGCTGGTAAAAATCAGGTTTGATGATAAATCAAACTTCATGAACCATTTTGAGAAACCAGAAAGTAAAATTTTGGTAAAGTAGTTTTAACGCTCTTTCTACGACACTTGAAAGCTAATTTTACATGTTTCATTGTGTCTCTAAAGTGGATTGCTGTAATCCTGAGCCAAAACTATCGGTTCAGACGCTAAATTTAACCAGGTGAAATAGCATACCGAAACTTAGACTTTACTTTATGAAGATCATCATTACTTCAATGAACTTTTTCTTTTTCTTTCTTCTTCTTGTTTCTTGTATGTAAGGTAGCAAATTGACTTCAGTAAAGTATCACAAATGAATCCATAGATTAATGTGATTGGGTAACTGATAAATAAATCGATAAATGGATGCACAAACTGACTTAAAAACTGATACAAACTGATTTAAATTATCGATTCATTAATCCCTCTGTAATCCAGTCAATTGATTAGTTGATCATCTGAAATATTGAATGATTGATTAATCATTTGATTGGTTAGTTGATTAATTTATCGGTCGATCAATTGATTTGTTTATTGACTTATTGAGTGAATTCTGCGTTATCGATAACAGGTCACCCACAACAGTCAATGTGATGCCTCTTCAATTTTGATGACTCTATCAATGATTTTCGGCTGTTGATGCATGCATCAATTATATAAATGATTATCATCACAACGAATGGTTATTGTTAACTTTAACTCAGGGAATATATTTTTTATTAGCCATTAAAATGAACATAAACTTGAACACGTAATAAATGAACAAGTAATCTCCGAGAATATCCATTTTTCTTTTGTGTACAAACGTAATTTTGAAATGTTTTCTCAGATCCAATTTCATAATTTCGAACAAGATATTGCCTGAAAGTTACACATTTCCAGACATCACACCTTATTCTTCATTTTTTGCCCACACTCTACTTTGACGCTTTCAGTGTGCGGTCAAAATACCCTGATCATATCCTTCCAATACTCGAGTACGCTTAAAATTTTTAAAAATCGACATCACCAACAATGAATCACTTTCAGAAAAGGGACACAGATTCAAATGGCTCGCAACGAGACCCGAGAGTTTTGAAGCTTTTAAAGTATAGGCATTGTTTGTTTGTTTGTGTTGGGGTTTAACGGCACATCAGCACGATCACGGCTATATTGTGCCAAACACGTTTACATGTCAAGAAGAAGAGAGGAAAGAGAGCGGGACAGAAGACAGGAGCAAGGAGAGAGGGAAGAGATGTCACACCCGGAACGTCGAGGATGGCATTCCATGGGAGGCATCCCACCGATAGGCGGGCTTTCACCGCCTGCAGGTGGGAGCAAAGAACCTATTCATATACCACGGGTCCCCGAGGCAGCAAAGTATAGGCATGGTTTCGTTCGACGACATTTACAAAGTTTGCAAACTATTTCTCCAGTCTTTCTGAATCAAGAACCGTCTCTTAAAGTCATTTACTTCACATCTGTTAGGAAAATGGTAACCCTCCGCCCCCCTCCCCCCCCCGACCTTTTCCTAAAAAAAAATAGATCCACCTAGGAATAGTGAACAGTGGTCTTTGATAGTCAAGTCATAATTTATTGCTGAGGCTCCCGAGCAAGTTTAACTGAATCAAAAATGTTTATTTTCCTTAGCTGTGAAGTTATCAACGTGTCGTCAAATTGAGCAATGCTAATGGGTGCACTCTATGATTCCCCTTGGCGAAAAGTTTGGTAAAAAGATAGATGCTTCAGTCTTAACTTTGTCTTCTTCTTCTTCTTCTTCTTCTTCTTAACTCCTTACTTCGTCTGGAGTCATCAGGACATCTGCTGACTGACGTGTTGTTCACTATTCTTCTCCATCCGTCCTGGTCATGGGCTACGACCGGTGTCTCTGGAGTGTTTCTCTCTGTGAATTACTGGATCTTTTCTCGCTCCACCTTTGCTTTTATTCACCTCAGTTTCATTTTTCATCTAGTTTTCCGTGTAGCACAGTTCAAGTAAGGCCGCTGAATGTTGTTACCTGGAACACCGAACACCGATCTACCTCACAGGACGAATATGTATTGAATGAATGGGCCCAATCTGACCCTCCACGTCACTGTTGTACCACCACTAGAAGATGAAATCTGATTGTGAAGAAGGACTGAAAATATCGGGTCTCTTGAATACAAATGGAGAGGCAGTCACATCACATTTCTTCTTATATTACTATTAGAATAACTGGCCCGACCCATGATGACCCATGATGTATTAATTGGTCATAGCCTAGCGGTCTACAGAAAAACAGAATAATCCAGTGATTGTATCACTTGATAGCGACAATGTTAAAGGAGAAAAAGCGTTCAATACCAGCATGAAATCACTGGGATATTAATAGCAAGTCCGTTGATCATTTTGTTATGTACTCCATACTGTAAACAGAAAACCTAATGTCTTTATTACATCACAGCTCACAATTTTGAACAAAGAGAACGTTCACCAGCGACACCTGCCACTGAGAACTTCAGGTCAGATCCATTGTCCATAGCGTAATGTAATCCATAATGTCAACAGAAAGTGCAATGTCAGTGTCATATGACAAGTGTCAATGATAAACACAAGCAGAACGTTCACCAGTGACACGTGAGTCCTGTGAGGCTCAAAACGTTGTCCATTTACCGCTAATGCCAAAGACCAAATAATCTGTGATAAACATATGCATTCAAAATCAGTCGTTACAGCTCATTTAGCGTAGCCCAGAAAATTGTGATGTATGTTGTCATATTTAGACCTGCCAGTTTTGTCACATTTTGACCCGCTAATTTTGTCAGATTTTGACCTGCCAATTCTAAACTTATCTCATAATTAACTTGAGACTGAAATCACGCATTTTTTTTTCTGCATATCAACCTGTGAAAGCTCATTTGTCTTGAATATGATCGCCATAACTTTGAGAAAATTTCAGTTGTGTGGAGCTGAGGCACTTTTCTAAGAAAGTTAACCTGAAGATTAACATTTAATTTTTCGTAAAATTTTGGCACTTGAGACTGTAATTTGTTCAATCAATTGAAATGTTCCGTTTATTGGATGTAAGATGGAACTAAATCGTGAGAGTTACAGACATTCATTTCTGCCATTAACGGTACACATATCAAGCAGATGTAATTTTTTTTTGAGTCTGCCTTTTTTGAATGCAGTGAGTGATATTTCTGTCTTAATGTCATGTGAATGTTTCTTACATATATACATTGTATCTCATCAACTGTGTATGATGACAAAGTTTATTTTACCTTATCTTATCCAATCAGTGGCCGTGACACTTAGGACAAAATTAATTGGGACTTTCAAGGATCGATACTCCCGGAATAGACTTCGATTCCATCACTTTATATTACACTTTTCTGCTCCATGTTATAATCATGTCAATAATACCTGAACAGGAGTCACTTTGTACAAGTTTGGTTGATTTTTATTCATGTCCTCCACTATGAAAGACCTAAATAACTCTTGTTCGGTGAACTGAATGGAACACAAAAACGCCTATGAGATTGTTTTTCTTATTAATGTTGTTATCTGTCTTCTCTTCTCTTCCTTTCTCTTTCTCTTCGTCCTCCACCTCCTCTTCCATTAATTTAATCTCGCTATCTTTCTGTCTTTCTTTCTCTCTTTCTTCCTTGCTTTCTTCTTCTTTTTTTCTCCTTCTCCTTTCTGTCTTCTTTCTCTCCTTCCTCCTCCTCTTTACTTTTCTGTCCTTGCCATTTCCTTTTCTTCTCCTTTGTCTTATTTCTGTTTTTCCTTTTCCATCTCCCCCCCCCCCCCCTCATCTTTGTCCTTTTCCCTCTTTTTATTCTCTTCCCACTATGATCATCATTATTTCTATTGCCCTGACGAATTGTCAGAGATATGAATTTATTCAATATCAAATTCTTCAAACGGATCAATTCCTGTGAAGTTACGTCTGCTTTCATGAGACAGGTTGGCTGATCTCCTGTCTTGCATTGAACGATGTTGTCTTCGGACAAGGCTAACTTTCTCTGCTCAAAATCCGTGAACTGGGCTTCTTTCTCATGTACCTTATATTAGAATGCATTTCATAATTATGGTAATAGGACTTTGAAAGGTAACAGGACTTTAAAAGCCTCTTTGATATTGCTAGATTGATAAGAATTCGAACATATAGCTGTTGTTGTAATGCCTGCTTCCCGGTAAAGTAATAACTGTGAATGTCTCCGTTAGATCTATCGGCAATATGAATAAATATAAAGTTATTCGTATTATTGTTTTTTCGTATTTTCAAACGTAGTTGATTAGTTGCCGGTAGAGAGTCGTCTTACATTTAAGACATTTTTATATAGTATTATTTCTACAATTAAAATTCTCGGTAAAGAAGCCGTTCAGATTTGCCATACTGGGTTGTAAAATGTTAACCATCAACTGGCTGATAATGTTAGCCTGCAAAGGTTGTTTATCATGGTTTATCTTCTCCAGCACCGAATGATATTCGTTCAAACCGGGTCCACTATTACAAAATACCTTGAAAATACATTTGTCGGTGATGCCGGTGGCCTAGTGGTTGGGTGGTGGGATTCGGGATTTAAAGTTCTGGGTTCGAATCCTGACTGGTCCCGACACTTTGTGCTTGGGAAAGACACACATTTCCTGACTCGGCCCAGGTTTAAATGGGTACCGGACTACAGACAGTTAATGCTGTTGTTAGACTGATAAGGTTTAGAGCGCCTAATAGACAACCGGCTTGTAGGCTTCCCAGGAAGCTGTGAACTTCAGTGAATGTCTTCATTAGTCTGTCGGGGTAATGTTGTTCGTCCGTCGTGACGTCGAGGACCATCTTGTCATCTTCTTCTAGGAGATTGGGGATCTCTTGGTCTGTGGGTGCGTAGGTGGCCGGTCAGGCCGATTCTAGCTCGGAAGGTTCACTGACAATGTGGGCAGGGGATGGTGGCAGCAACTGGGGATCTGTTGGCGCTGACTGTCCTTCCTGGCTTGTCGGCGATGCTCTGCTGCAGCCGTTCTGTTGGCCTCAGTTTTTGGCTCCTTTGTGGACGACAGCGCGCCATTCACTTCTGTCCAGAGCTGTTGTTTCCCATGAGTCAGGGCAAATGTCGAAGTCCTTGAGTGTCGGGGTAATGCTAGATTGTAAAGCGCTTAGAGATTGTGTATTGCAGGGTGGAAAAGTGTTATGTAAATGGTATTATTATTAGTAGTAGTGTTATTGTTATTGTTATTTCTGTTATTACTCATTCTTTGAGTTTTTGTGTTGAGCTGTCACACAAATACTTAACTGAAAAACGGCCATTCAAGACTCTCTTGAGTGGCACTACTTCCAGAATAATATATTGATTTATTATATTTTGGAGATTAAAAATCGCAGTTAAAAATCGGATGAACAATTTTTGGCAGAGGCGCCGCTGTCCGGGCAGTTTCCAAAAGGTTCTGACATTTTTTCCGAAAATGTCTTCTGACAAAACTGAGCACACTGCTGATAGAATTCTTTCTTTCTTTCTTTCTTTCTTTCTTTTTTCCGAGATAATCTGATTCTTTGGATTGAAAGTAAGCGTTCCTTAAAAGACAACAACAACAACAACAACAACGAAAAAATAAGCAAAACAAAATCTTCTAGTCCCATACCTTTGATGTCGTAATATACGATCTAGATGATGTGTTCGATGACGTCACAAGGAACTGACATCTCTGCTGATAAGAATAGAATAGAAGATGGCGTCACTCTGGAAGGCATCGATAACAAAACTGAAAATAAACAGTCCCAATTGAGGGGGTCATGGATGTTCCTCTCTCCACCAAACTTTATGGAGATATTTTCAGACCGTCTTCATATCACAGCCTTCGACTTGGCAGTGTTCTGGTGTATCTGAGGATGAGAGAACATAAGATTTTATACAGTGAGAGAGAGCTGGTAGTTGGGCTTGTGCTGATGGCTTTGTGAACGATTTCGTAGAGTAAATTTAGAGGAAAAAAAAAACAACTTAATGAATAAGATTAAATCAAATGAAACGAATCAAAATAATGTAAAAGTTTATAGAATAAATTCAATTCTAATAAGATAAATGGAACAAGACAAAATCAATTGTAACGGGCGTGCACACACACACACAGACATACCTACACAGACAGACATATAGCCGACACACAGAAACAGACAAAACACACATATATTTTTTAAAAAGATATTTTAAAAATACAAAGAAATTAAGTATAAAAGTAAAGCAATATAGAATAAAATGAATACAGTTAAACAAAATAAAGTCAAATGATATGAAGTGAAGTGAACAAAAGTCAAGCAACGTGAAATGAAATGAAAGGAAATACCACAAAAACAAAGTCTATTTCAATTTATTTTGAGTAGCACCGAACTCTGTTAAATGCGGCGCCGCTACAAAAATGTTTGCGTTTGTCAGGAAATGATTGGCAATGTTTGGTCTTAAAATAGCTGGCAAACAACGCCAATTGGATATAACAATAATAACATATGAATTTCGCAACTCTGTGTGGAAATATGTGAGCCAGAGATATGATGAGTTTCAGAGATACGTCAAAAATCCTACAGAAACGGAAATGGGATGAGCCATAGAAAAACAACGTGAAAAGAAACTGAAGTATTTGCAAGTGGGGAGGTAATGTAGCCATTGTCATCGTCTTAATGCGTTAAAACCCAATGCGCTAAAAGCCAAGACCCAATTTGTGAGCTCAAGCCAAACAAATTTTGCAAAGGAGAAGCAGGAGGAAGGGGGAACTACTCTTTGGTATGGTAGAGATGTCAGAGATGCGGACAGCAAAGGTCCTGAAGCCATGGGACAGAAACGTTTCAGAGGGTGAAATAGAACAGGCACAAAAGAGATTCCAACCCACAGATGAACGAGACTAGACTGTCATCCCGATAGAGCAAAGCCAGTCACAGGTTGCTGAAAGGGACGGAATGCCATAATGAACTGGAACCTCGAGAAGTTCACTACCTATTTAGAGTGGCTTTGCAAACTATCGCCATGCTTATAAGATGATTTGCTGGAGTCATTGTTGGCCATTGTCAGAAAATGTAAAAAAAAAAAAAGTTCTATTTCACCATAATACACACATGAGATGCGACACCATGAAAGCAGGCGCTCGTCAAACTGAGGCGACCGCAGAGGTTTTCATCAACAGTGAATGAACTGTTAATGCATTTTTTTTCTTCACAGAATCCTTCTATATCAATCTAAAAATGCATTTCAGCATCAAATTTGTAGATTGAGTAAAAGCCCAAAAATTGTAATTTAGTGCCATGGCCTAATACGTGCTAATAAGGATTTACAAAAGTGATCGGCCATTTTCTCACTAAATTCAGCTGCAGCAACAGGTCATCCCCATCGTCTTTTATTGTCAATAGCTCAACTTGTACTTAAGGCAGAACCAAAAATATTTTCACACACAGAAAGGGAAATGAAAAATCTCTACAGTGGTGCCAATAACTCCATATACTCAAAATTTGACGAGAGCATGATTTCATAGTGTCGCGTGTCACATGTTTTATTTCAAACAGGGCAAACTTTTATTGAAATTCAAAGTTAGAAACTATGATGTAAGAGCAATATAGTAAAATGCTCAAAATATTCAGCTATGGCCTGAACTCAGTTTGACCAAAACATGATGTAGGCAATTATCATAATGAGTGTGTGTTGTGTTGTGTTGTGTTGGGGTTTAACGACACATCAACGCGATTACGGCTATATTGTGTCAAACACGGTAAGGTACGTTTACACGTCAAGAAGAAGAGAGGAAAGAGAGCGGGACAGAAGACAGGAGCAAGGAAAAAGAGAGAAGAGATGTCACCCCTGGAACGTTGAGGATGGCATTCCATAGGAGATCCCACCGATGACGGGCTTTCACCACCTGCAGGTGGGAGAAAAGAACCTACTTATATACCCTGGGCCCCCGAGGGGGATATCATAATGAGTATGACGTTGTGATATTTGCCTGCAGACCTAGTGTCTTTAAGACACCTTCATGCCAGTCCTGCAGGGGAATGGCAAATATTTAGAACCTGCTTTTTTTTTTTTTTCAGTTATTCAGTTGTCCCTTAAAATTGGGAATGGGGAAGCCCGACGTCTAGTCCTGTGGGATAAGTGCAAATATATTTCAAAAGTCCGATGTCAATGTTACGCACGTTAAAGAACACTTGGCAGTTAAAATCGGATGAAGAGTAGGGGAAGGCGCCGCTGTCTGTGGAAAATATCGGAATTCCAAATGTTTCCTCAAAGATTCTCGCCAGACCCGGCCCGCATTTCAGCCAGCAGAGTAAGTACTGCTTTCTCAAGGTTGAAGAGCTACAAACAAAATAATAACAAAAAAAAACAAAAACAAAAACGAAACAAAAAAAGACTTCCAAGACGGGATCTCCGTGTGCGGTCCATGTGGGACATCCGAAATACACATTAGCATCATTTTCGAATGAAAAGTTATACGTGAATTCTTACGGATAATCGAATTCTACAAAATGATAAACACCGCTGTCTTCCTGTTAAGAGGGTATGGCAAGAACATTTCGATTACAAATCATAGCGATTTATTCTATCGTCTCGGCACCATGTTTAATGTTTTGAAACCGTATGCTGATATGTCCTACCGTGTTTGTCTCAGAGGAGATTTATATCTGTCTGTCTGAGTATATGTGATTTAACACTTGGATATTTCAAGTGTAATTGTAAGGGTTATGTTTAGTTTGACGGGAAATGAGAGGGTAACAGTTTACAAATCGTGAAAAAAGCGGCTCTCTGGAGGTGAGACCTGAGGAGATTGACAACAAAGACATGAAGAAGAGATAGAGAAAATTTTGTTTTTCTTAAGCCTTTCAATCCTGAGATAGAAGGATTATCTCAGATTCAAGTAGTTGTCTGATTTTGGTGAAAATTTTTGTGGGTAGAAATTTGGAGTTTAGAAAGTTTGCCCAAACAGCGGCACTCAGCCTACTCTTTCATCGATTTTGAACTGCCAAGGGTCCTTTAATGTTCGTAACGTACACACGGGACCTCCGAAATATATTCGTCCTTATCCGAGAAGACTAAACGTCGGGCTTCCTACCCACAGGAAACCAGGGGACCGTTGAGTCAGTGAAAAAATGCAGGTTTCGATCTTCGTGTCCTTTCATCCCCCAATGGAGGACCCGCGAGTCGATCCCGACCTCACCGCCATGAGTTGTTTTCTCCATGAAGCAGACGCCACTGCGCCCCTCCCCTCCCT